>PVJX010012393.1:0-50519 GCA_004027295.1 Dolichotis patagonum
TTGAGCAGAACTGTTAACAGTCTCACGGTTTGAATGTCTATTTTGTATGCTTTAATTCTGCAACTTGAACAACTATTTCCAATGATGACAGTACGTAACTTATCAAGTGGCAATTTCTTAGTGTTTTTGTTTTTGTTTTGTTGTTGTTCTTTTAATTTTTTGCCTTTGGAATTCTGTATTGTTGCTACCCTTTTTCTGTTTGGTTTGGTTGTTTTCTTTTTTGTTTTTTCTCTTTGAATAAAATTAAAAAAAAAAAAAAGACTGAACATAGCTTCAGGCTTTTTTCCAAAACATTAATTGAAATATTTTTCATCACAGAGATTTTAAATAAATATTAAAACAGCAGTTTTTCAATGAATGATCTAAAGTTCTACAGCAACAGATGACCAAGAGTACTTAAGATTGTAGCTCTACGTGGGCATGGTAGCACCTGCCTGCAATTCCAGTATTTGGGAGGCTGAGGCAAGAAGATCGCTGTGAATTCCAGGCCAACGAGGGCTACAAGGTGAGTTTAAGAGCAGTCTAAACTACATAGTGAAACGCTGTCTCAAAAGACAAAGAAAAAAAATAATAATAATAGATAATAATAGCTCTTGGGCTGCCAAATCCACTAAGTCAAATCTTGGGAGAAACTGGGAGTAGATATAAGCAATCCCTGCTTTTTCTTTTATTTTTAGAGACAAAGTCTTGCTATGCTTCCTTGGCTTGTCTCCATTTCCTGGCTCAAGTGATCCACCCGTCTCAGCCTCCAGAGTAGTTAGGATATGTGCCTCCATGCCCATTTCAGAAATCGTTGCTTTAGTAAGTGAGCATGCCAAGCATGGTGTCACATGCCTATAGCCACAACACTACGGGAGGCTGAGACAGGAAGATGGCAAGTCAACCCCAGCCTGGAAAACTTAGTGGCTTGACAAGACCCTGTCTTTAAAACTATGGCTGAAATTGTGGCTCAGTGTGAAGGTCCTGGGTTCAATCCCCAGTACCAAAACAACAACAGAAAAGATGAGTATGATTCACAAATGTACTGTAGCTTACAAACTCTTTGTTTAACTGCAGGTATTTGTTGAGTGCTTATTACACGCTATTCCGGAGTGGAGTTTGGCAAACTATGGCCTGAGGACCATATCTCGCTTACCTCCTGCTTTTACATGGCCGCAAGCCAAGAATGGGTATTCCTCTCTTTAATTTATTCCTCTCTTTATGAAAGATAAAAATAAAAAAGAGGATTTTATGACACATAAAAATATGAAATTCAAATTTTAGTGTTCATAAACAAATTTTTACTGGAATGCAGCCATAGTCACTGGCGTTCAGCCTGTCGCTGTTTCAGCCGCAATGGAGGCTGAGTGGTTGTGACAGACTCTGTTTAACACTGCTGCGAAGCACAGTGCACCTAACGGTGACAAAGTTCTAGCACTTCAAGTGTCACACATATCCCTGACCTGGGACATTTTAAAGTTCAGTTAAATTTTAGCAGTACAAATTACATCCAAACAGCAATACAAAAGTGAACTTTCAATGTTGCACTTTAAAGCTAAGTGTGGCTTTAAAACACACATCAGGCAACAGAACATCAGGTTTGTTATTAAAGACTCTTAGGTGTGTAAGAAGAATACAATGTATTTCAACATCACGGGATCTCATCAGAATATTTCCAAAAGACAAACAACAGCAGTGAAGAAAATTAGAAAGGCCAGCAGTGTTGAACATTTTTTCATGTATTTATTGCCCATCTGTACTTTTTCAAAAATTGAAACAAAAAATCTAATCATGGAATAATTTCCTCACCAAAATAAAGAATAAAAACAGCACCCCAAAACATGAAATACTCAGGAATCAATCTAACAAAGGAAGTGAAAGATCTATACATCGAAAACTACAGTATTCTGAAAAAGGAGGTCGAAGAGGATACCAGAAAATGGAAAGGGATCTCTTGCTCACAGACAGGAAGAACCAACATAGTGAAAATGGCCATACTCCTAAAATTGTTATGTAGATTTAATTCAATCCTGACGAGAATATCATTCACATGCTCCACAGGACTAGAGAAAACATGCCTCAAACTCATTTGGAACCAGAGGAAATCTAGAATAGCAAAACCAATTTTGAGAACAAAGGCAAGCAGGGGACATCACAATCCCTGACTTGAAATTATTCTACAAAGTTACTGTGATAAAATCGGTTACTGGCGTAACAGCAGACCTAAGGATCACTGGAACAGATTAGGAGATGCAGATACAGCCACTTTATCTTTGACAAAGGAGCCAAACATGTTCACTGGAAGAAAGATAAGTGGTGCTGGAAAAACTGGCTAAAGACAAAGACTAAAGACTAAAAACTAAACCCATGTCTATCACCATGTACTAAACTAAAGTAAAAATGGATCAAAGATCTAAATATTGAAACAGAGACACTAAATCTACTGGAAGAGAAAATAGGCTGAAATTTTGAAGAAACAGGTATAGGTAGAGACTTCATGAACAAAACCCAGACCTTATGGGAAACACTATAAAGAATCAACAGCTGAGTTTTCATTTTATTAAAAAGCTTTTGCACAACAAAAGAAATCATCAACAGAGTGAAAAAATAACCAACGAATGGAAAAAATTTCTATGAAGTTGTCCCTCAAAGGATTTACATCTAGAACATGTAAAGAATATTAAAAAATCAGGCCCCCAAAATTCAAAGACTCAATCCAAAAATGGGCATTTGAGATAAATACACACTTTTCAGATGAAGTAATACAAATGACAAATAAATATATGAAAAAATGTTCAACTTCATTGGTTATTTGAGAGATGCAAATTAAAACAACACTGAGATTCCATCTCACTCTAGAAAGAATGGTTATGATCAAGAAATAACCCAAGAACAAATGCTGGAGGGGCTGTGGGGAAAAGGAACCCTTCTCCACTGTTGGTGGGAGTGCAGAGTGGTGCAACCGCTGTGGAAATCGGTATGGAGATTAAAAGAAAAAAAAATAGGAATAGAGGTCCCACTCAACCCAGCTATTCCCCTTCTGGATATCTTCCTGGAACGGTTAAAAACATCATCCTACAGTGATATATGTTCACTCACTTTTATAGCAGCAAATTTGTAATAGCTAAAACTTGGAAGCAACCCAAAAGTCCATTAACTGTGGAATCACTAAAAATGATATGGTATTTTTATATAGTGGAGTACTACTCAGCCATAAAGAAGGATAGACTTGAGATTTATAGGTAAATGGATGCAACTTGAGACTATATTCATAAGTAAAATGAATCAGACTCACATGTGTAAACATCATATTGTCTCTCTAAGCATGAGAAGTCAAAAGAGTAAATAAGGACCAATATGTATAATAGGTATTGTGAAATGGGAAGAAACTCTTCAAAAAGAAAGAGAAACTTATGGGAGAAAGGAGAACAGAAGGAAGGGAAAAGAAAAAAAATACAAGATAGTTAAGATAATTATACTAATAGTTTCTTTAGTTCATTGAAAAGAAAGATTTACCCTGGTACTAAAGAAAGAAAGAAAGAAAGAAAGAAAGAAAGAAAGAAAGAAAGAAAGAAAGAAAGAAAGAAAAAGAAAAGAAAGAAAAGAAAAGAAAAGAAAAATAAGGTTTGTGCTAATATTGTTCTGACAGTTCTTCACACCTACTCTTATACTCTGAATAACTACTTTGAAAACAACATCATTCAGTGCATTAACTATTGTTACTCTCCTACTGCTTTGTTTTGAAATTTTGTTTTTTTCTTTAAAACAAAAAAAAAAGAAGTAAGATGAAACACAACCAAAAAAATTTCATTTATTAGCCATTCAAGAAAACCTATTTCCTGATGGGCGTGTAATGGAAATGTAGTTGACACAAAAGCCAAAGAAATGCGCCCAGAGAAAATAAGCTTACCTAAGACCATGTGCAGTGAAAAATACTTGCTCAAAGAGTTGCAGACATGCAGAACAGTATCGATAGTCAATTAAAAAACAAAGCAAATGATTTTTCAATACTTTTATCTCTTGAAGAATCAATAGATATCAGAGCTACTTATGCAAAGAGGCAAGACTGAATTTAAGGTGACTAAGGAATTAACCTCTGTGAATAGTCAGCATGCAAAAATTATAGGCAAAAAATATTTCCAAAGATATTAGGAAACACTAATTCAGTAGAATGTGAAGTGGAATTTGCTAAGATGTGCTAAAACTGACAGGTCAGAACGTGCATGGCAGGAAAAACCACAGGTGAACAAAGTTGGAAAGTTTGTGAAAATACAAAGTATTTACAACCTGTGATTATTTGCAGTGTTATTCTTAGGCAGATACATTTCAGAAAAACACATTAATCTGCCATGTGCTTTTTTATTTTTTAAGTTAAACTTATTTCAATCAGTACATTAGACACATTCATGGGGTCGCACATAACGTTTTGACACATGTATACTTTGTAGGTCTAATCTGAATAAACAAGCCCAACTCCTCAAACATGGATTTCTTCTGCTGGATCAAACTTCTAAATTCCTTTCTCTAGCTTTCCGAAATGCATAGTCCATCACTATTACTCACAGTCACTTTGCTGGACGGCAGCACATCAGAACTCGTTGCTAATTAGCTGTTGCTTAGTATCCAGAGATCAGTCTTCCCAGATCTTTCCCTCTGTCCTCCTCAGCCTCTGATAACCTCCACTGGCTCCCAACTTCCGTGATGTCAAATGTTCTAGATTCACCTATGAGTGAAGGCACATGTTATCTGTCTTTCTTTTCCTAGTTTATTCTATAGAACATCCATGTAGTGTTACTGATTAATGGTTAACTTGAGTGGAGAACACCCAGCTGAACTGAGTCAGCATGGTTCTGGGTGTGGGAGACCCACTCTAAGGAGGAATGTTGTCCAAACAGTAAAGAAAGGCAATGGAGGGAAGGATTTCAGCTGATTTTCCTTGGAAGATCTTCCTTGTGGTGATTTTCCTAGAAGGAGTTTCAGTTGTTCTCTTCAGAGGCGCTCAGGTCTCCACCTTTGCCTGGGGCATCATCTCCTGGCTTTCCGTAAAGATTCTTCAGTTTCCAGTCTTGACCTTTCGCCTGCCAGCGCAGACTCTTCAACTTCCAGCAGGATCTCTCACCCGCCCAGCACAGACCTCTGACTTCTGCTGTGGATCCTTGTGTACCTTCTGATGTGGACTCCACATTGCCTTGCGCTCCAGGCCTTTATACGGATCCCTGGACTCTAGTGCAGGGACAGGTCTTTCACACTCGTCTGCACTTGACACCGTGGATGGCCACAGCAGGCAGATCCTATACACTGCTGTGTTGTACATTAAATCTGATTCAGAGCATGCAGTCTTTTGAGGAGCCTCACCCCAGTCCTGCAAGCTCTTGTAAGCAGTAAAACATGGACCATCTCCAGTTCCATCTATGCAGTTGCCAATGGCAGGATTCTTTTCCTCTTCATGGCTGCTGTGTGCTTTGGAATCAACAGTTTCTACAGTAAACTTCATTAAATCTTGTAAGATAACCATCATCAGTTCCATGAATCTTTGTTAAAAAATAGAAGTTGAGTGCTGAGATTTCCTATACCACACGAGTTTGATAGTTCCCTGTGTCATGTAACAGTTTATTGTTAATAGAAAAGATTTAATGTTTGCTTGTTTGAAACACAGGGCCGAGTTTGAAATTCTTCAGAATAACAAGAAGCACTTTTAGTCACTGTTATGGAATACTGAATGGCTTGAGTTAAACTTTGAGGTAGACTTTATGATATTTCTTAATAAACTCATCCTATAATTATAAGGTCTATGAGAAATTTATGCTGCAGTAAAAGTCATTCTGAAGAAAGTAAATGTGATTTGAATCCCAAGTAATATCAAGGTGCTTTATATGTTTAACATTAGATTAGAATAAGGCGCAAGATTTCCATTCCTACATACTACATATGTAGTAAATATATCTTCTGATCTCACACTACAGTTCCACTAACATTTCCCAAATATTATGTAAGTGTGAAGGAAATTTCCATATTTTGAAAATTTAACTGTACATCCCAAGAACTTCTCCCTAATATGATGCAAAGTTAATAATCTGTAATCTAATCAGATTCTAAAATGCAAAACTCAAGAGAATATGCCAACATAAATATCTTCCAAGGAATGAGCACACTCAATTAAAGTCATATGCTAATAGACATCTATCTGCCTGAAAGTACATTTTCAATGATGAAATATGTAAAATCTCATGCATATTTTATAATCAGCACTAAGAGATAACATAAGAAACCAATTTTGATAACAAGGAATACTAATTTTGAGCTGCAATTAAACAAACTGTTATTTTCCCCAAAAGAATTGCATTGAATATAGTAGACCTATTGTAAAGAATTGTAAAGAATATAGTAGACCTATATTACAAAAAAGCTGTGTGTATTATTATATTTTAAATTTTATGAATATAAAACTTGTAGAAAACAATACCCTCTTGATTCATGTACTTATTTGGTAACTGTGATTCTGTTTCTTTGTCTAAAAATCCTAAAATATTTTCTATGTGGCCTTCCATACAATTTTTTGACCTCTTGTTTGAATTCCCAGGTGATTAAAATGTGTGGTAAAAAGGACTATGTCTTGAACATTTTTGCTTCTCCTTTAATGACCAAAACAATTGTTGGAACTCAATGGATAATAGTAGCATCTTATAATTAAGTCAAGAAACCATACCGTTTATGGTTATGATAACTATTATGATTTTAATATAATGTCATAAGGGACCTAAGTCTTAATTTTTTGGAATAAGCTCAGGATAAATTATTAATAAAAGCAATTACAGTCAAATTCTAAAAAGTTAATTCTGTCAATTTTACCACTGAGAATCAGTGGATAAAAGGACATATAAATGGGAGAGAAAACTCATCTGTTTACTTGTTTATTGTATGCAAAAATATTTTTTTCTTCAAACTTATCTTTTAAAACAATTTTTTAAAATTTTATTTTAAAGAGGATAAAACCAAGGAAAAATAAAATGGAATAAAACCAATCAAAATAAACCAATATACGTGATCAGCACTTCAAAACCTTATGACACTAACAGTAGTTACCATAATGCCTTTTGTTCTCTTCAAAATAGCTGCAGATAACTTCAAACAGTCAAAATTGAACAGAACAGAATAAAATAGAAACGATAAAAACAAAACAATGAACGCAATAAAGGACTTCAAGACAAGCCAATAGTAAATCCAAAATGGCTGCCATAATATATCTTGTTATCTTTTAAATAGCTGCTCATGCCATCAGATATAAACAAATTAAAAAAAAAAAAAAGAATAAAACCCAACCCAATAAAACACTGAAAATGATATGGTTTCCAGGTGAAGATCACTTCCCTGTGAGGCCTGGTTCTCTCCCTCTGCAGTTCATGAATGGCGCTGACTCATGGAGAGAAGCAGCAGCCCACACTTGACACTGGTTTCCAGTGGGAGGTGGGGATCACCTCCTTGTGAGCTCTTCAAACTTATCTTTAACTTTGTATTTATAAGGAGCTTATTTTCTGATATCTATTTATATTTTCATGGAAAATCATGTTTAAAAAACAAGGTGATCAAGTCAAGCATGGTGGCGTACTCCTGTGATCCCATCACTTCAGAAAGCTCAGCAGGGAAATCACAAGTTCAAGCCCAGCCTGGGTGACTGAGTGACGTAAGTGAGTCCCTGTCTCGAGATAAACAATAAAAATGGCTGGGGATATAGCTGAGTGTGAAGGCCCTAAAGTCAATCCTCAGAATCACATACAAAAAAGTAATCAAATCATATTTTTAGAAATATTGCTAATGGCCAGGATTAAAAAAAAAAAAACTACCAACAACAAATGCTGCAGAGGCTGTGGGGAAAAAGGAACTCTTCTGCACTGCTGGTGAGAGTGAAGACTGGTGCAACCACTGTGGAGGTCAGTCTGGAGATTCCTCAAAAAGCTAGGATTGGAAGTCCCATTTGACCCAGCTATTCCACTTCTGGGCTTAATCCCAGAAGAACTGAAAACATCATACCACAGTGATATATGTGCACCCATGTTTATAGCAGCACAATTTGTAATAGCCAGATCTTGGAAACAACTTAAGTGCCCATCAACTTAGGCATGGATAAAAAAGTTGTGGCATTTTTATACAATGGAGTACTACTCAGCTATAAAGAATGATCATATTGAGCTATTTATAAATAAATGGACACAACTTGAGACCATACTCATAAGCAAAATAAACCAAACTCACATGTGCGTATACTGTATAAAGTCTCCCTAGTATGAGAGTTGGTAAGAGTATATAAGATTTTATGGTAATCATGATTTCCCATTTCATTGCTTTGAAGCCCTTCAATGTTTTCATTCATCAGTTGGAATGGTTTTATTTTGTTTTGTCTGACTTTATTATGCATGATGATATGAACAGCTGTTTTGAAGAAAACAAAACTTTATGGCAGCCATTGCTGATTTAATATCATCTTGCTTAGAAGTCCTACCATGCTTCTACTCTGCTATTACCATCAGTTCTATCATGTTGTGTCTTATTAGGATTTTAATATATGTGATAGTATAAACAAATTTTTTTATTGAAAATGAGATATTATAGTAGCCATTGATCATTCTCTGTTATTCGGTTCAGAATGTCCTGTAATTCTTTCATTCTTTTGAATGGTTTTATACTATTTTGTTATGTTTGATATTATTGTATTTGAAACTATGCTCAACTGTAACAGAGAAAGAGATATTATGATAGCTACTGTTAATGTCCAGTTGTCTTATTGTAAAATGCTGTGTTGCTTATGTTGTTCTGTTCTGATCTGCTCTGTTCTGCCCTCTTTTGTTTTATTCTCTTTAAAATAAAAAAAGCAATATTGTCATGTTTCTGTATAATGTTAATGTAATTGACCAAGAACAATGAAGTTATTTGTGAATTATCCTTCTTTATCTTCTACCTATGTATCTATTTTACAAGTACCTTTCCATCCATTCATGCTTCCACTGCTCTCTTTCTTCCCTTGGAATTGATCTTCAAATCAATGATCATACTCAATAATTTTTTTAAATGTTCACTGACCAACTCAGGACTGGGTCATTGTTGAAAGCTGATTTTTCTCATGCCATTAACTCAGCTTCTCTTATCTACCCACATATACAAAACAGACCTTCTAAATTTCGTAGCATAATAATTTCTCCTCAGTGTCTTCAATTTAAAAATCCTGTCTTTAGCATCACGTATAAGACCTTCTCATGACATCAAAACCTACTTTAGCATACTTTCTTGCAGTTCTCTTACAGATTTCTTTATTGCCATTTTTAATATCCCAAAAATATCAGGGATTTTTTTAAGTGCCTTTGAGCGACCCTCAGGTAGCCAGGAGCTGCCATGTGTGAGCTTAAGGCCTCCACAGCAAACGCTCCATAGCTTTGCAGCCACGGGACTTTGTGTGGAAAACTGGTAGGGCCATGCTCAGCATCAACAAACAGTCCAGAAAATTTGAGTCATCACTCAGGTCCTGGCTGGGCCCCACCCAGCGACCCCCAGGTAGCTTGGAGGCACCACATGTTGAGGAGTGTTAGCTAAAGGTCTCCATAGCAACTCCACTAGCTGTGCAGCCTTAGTATGTTGCACAGAATCTGCTAAGGCCCCAGCAAGAGACCCCAAGAAGCCAGGGAGCATTTGTGTGCCATGTGGTGTGAGCTGAAGGCCTGACCAGTGTACTTCACAAACCAGTCAGCCTTAGTGCGCAACACAGACCCTGGTAGGGCCCTGCCCAGTGACCTCCAGCAGATGGACCGCTTCAGTGAGCCACATGGGGTGTGCTGCAGGTCGACTCAGTGCATCACCCCCATTTGGGGAGCTTTGAGTGCCACTAGGAACCTGGCAAGACTGCCTAACATCTGCCACACAACTGGGGAAAATCCCTGCAGTATAGACAGCCATCCTCAACCCAAGAAACAACTTTTTGCATTCAACTGCCCCAGGGGAATACAGTAAAATAACAAAACAAAAGAGAAAAACACAATCACAAACCTCCAGCACATCCCAAATAAGCGTAGGAGACATCGACATACATGAAAATGTAAGTCATACATCTGAAACTTCTGAAATGATAACAACTCAAGTAAAGAAACAACTCCATGAAGCTGTAAAGGAACTCAGATCAGAAATAATCTCCCAAGTAAAACAAGAAATGATAAATGTAATGAAAGAAATGCTGAACATATCTAAAGAAGACATAGTTAAAAAATTAGAAGAACACAGCAAAAAAACTGAAACCTTGAATAAACAACTAAGAAAAACCTAGAATGCAGAAATAGATTCAAAGAGATATCTAGGAAATCAAAAATTCCATTGAAAACTGGCAAGACTGCCTCAATGAATGTGAAGATAGACTTCCATATGTTGAAGACAAGATTGCAGTTAGTGAATAGGAAAGGAAAGATCTTTTAAAAATGACAAGGAATCAGGAAATAACAATTAAACAGTTGCCAGATGATGCAAAGAAAAACAATATACAATTAATAGGTATAAATGAAAAAGAAGCTGACAACACAAATGATATAAAAACACTATTTACAGAACTAAAATCTGAAAATTTTCCAAACATGGGAAAGGAAACTGGCATACAGATAAGTGAAGTATATGGAGCTCCAATTAGCCATAACCAAAATAAATCTGCAGCCAGACATATAAATATCAACATAACAGAAATTCAACATAAGAACAGAATACTAAAAGCTCTTAGAAAATATAAATAAGTCATCTATAAAGTAAACTGTATCAGAATCACAGCAGACTTCTCAACACAATCAAGTCATTCCAAAAGCATAGAATGAAGTATTTCAAATTGTAAAGAAAAACGACTTCCAACCCAGATGAATGTACTCTACAAAACTATCCTTCAAAACTGATGAAGTAAGATACTTCCACACAATAAAGAATAACTGAAGAATGTTATCACAATCAAACCAACCCTGCAAAGAATATGGAAAGGTATTCTAGATAGACATAAAAATAACTACAACTTCAAGAACATGAACAGAAAGAAACCACCAAGCAGTGCAAACAATTAAATAGAGGGGAAAGGTAAAGAACCAACAGCAGAAAAATAACATGACAAAAATATGCCAATATGTAACATTTATAACCATTAATGGCCTCAATTCATCAATTAAAAGAAACAGACAGGCAGAACGGATCAAGAAAAAGCATCCAGCCATGCGCTGTATACAGAAATCCATCTGACCCAAAAGAAAATTCATAGACTAAAAGTCAAAGGATGTCAAACAATACTTCATGCAACAGGAACCCAAAACGGCAGGGATAGCTACTCCATTTGCAGACAATGTGAACTTCAAACCAAGAATTACCAAAAGAGATAAAGAGGGTTACTACATACTGGTTAGGGGAAAACATCAAGAGGAGCAATCAAATATATATGCACCAAATATGGGACCACCAAGCTATATAAAACAAATATTAATAGAAATGAGACATCAAATAAGCAACAACACAAATATAACAGGAGATTTTAACACCTCATTGACATAAAGAGACAGATCAAGTAGGCAGAAAATCAGCAAAGAAATAAAAGAACTGAATCAGACTTGTGAACAAATGGACTTAATAGATGTGTTCAGAGTGTTCCACCAAACAATAACAGAATATACATTCTTCTTAGCTGTACATGGGACATTCTCTAAAATAGATCAGATACTAATCCACAGAACAGGCATAAGTAAATTCAAAAGAATTCAAATTATCCCATGCATATTATCTGATCATAGCGCCATAAAACTGAAAATTAATGACCAAAGAAATTGCAAAAAACTCCATAAACACATGGAAATTAAATAATACATTTCTGAATAATCATCGGGGCAAAAAGGAAGTTAAAGAAGAAATTAAACAATATCCATAAGTAAATGAAAATACAAATGCCACTTATTAGAACCTGTGAGATGCATTGAAAACAATCTTGAGAGAGAAATTTATTGTAGTGAATTCTCACATCAGGAAAACAGAATGAGCACAAATAAATAACCTGATGCTACACTGCAAACATCTAGAAAAAAGAAAAATCAAGTCAAGCCCAAAGCCCAAAGAAGGGAGGAAATTATAAAGATCAGAGCAGAAATCAATGCAATAGAGACTAAGAAAATAATACAAAGAATTAACAAATCAAAGAGTTGGTTCTTTGAAAGAATAAATAAAATTGATAAACCCCTAGCCAACCTTATTTAAAAAAGGAAAGAAAAAACTCAAATTCAGGCAATAAGGAATGAAAAGGGTGAAATCATTACAGACCCTGTGGAAATACAGAAGATTGTCAGTACCTACTTTGAAAACATTTACTCTCTTAGGTTTGATAACACAGAAGAAATGGACAGATTCCTAGAAAAATATGAATTACCAAAGCTGAATCAAGAAGATACAAAACTGCTGAATAACCCAATTTCAGTTATTGAAATTGAAAATGTAATTAGAACCTTACCAACAAAGAAAAGTCTAGGTCCTGATAGATTCACAGCTGAATTCTACAAGAAATTCAAGGAAGACATAAGGCCAACACTCCTCAAATTATTCAATGAAATAGAAAGGGAAGCAGTTCTCCCTGACTCATTCCTGGAAGCAAGTATTACTCTAATATCAAAACCAGAGAAAGACCAACCGCCCCCAAATAATAATAAAGGCCAATCTCTCTAATGAGCATAGATGCAAAAATCCTCAATAAAATACTTGCAAACAGAATGCAACAAATCATCAAGAAGATTATATACCATGACCAAGTAAGATTCATCCCAGGAATGCAGGGATGGTCCAAAAAATCAATAAGTATAATACATCATATCAATAAGGTAAAAGATAAGAACCACATGATCATTTCAATAGATGCAGAAAAAGCTTTTGATAAAGTAGAACACTCACTCGTGATAAGAACCCTACAGAAAATCATAATAGATGATCGTCTCTACCACAATCTGATAAAAGCCATGTATGGCAAACCAATAGCCAACATCATATTAAATAGTCAAAAACTGAAAGCTTTCACTCTAAAATCAGGAACAAGACAAGGATGTCCACTATCATAACTCCTGTTCAATACAGTGATGGAAATATTAGCCAGAGCAATTAGAAAAGAGAGAGAAATAAAAGGAATAAGGATAGGAAAAGAAGAAGTTAAATTATCATTTGAAGATGACATGATACTCTATATAGAAGACCCCCAAAACCACTGAAAGACTCCTAGGTGTAATAACTAAATTATTAATGTAGCTGTAAAGTAGCTGTAATGTAATGTAATGTAATGTAATGTAATGTAAATGTAATGTAGCATGCAAAAATCAATGGCATTCCTTATACAAACAACAAACTCTGTGAGAGAGAAATAAGAGAAGTCACTCCCTTTATAATAGCATCTAAAAAATGAGAGACTTCAGAATTAATCTAAAAAAGTAAAATATCTATTCAGTAAAATATCTATTCAGTGCAAATTACAGTACTCTGAAAAAAGAAATCCAAGAGGATCTCAGAAAATGGAAAGATATTCCTTTTTATGGATAGGAAGAACAAACATTCTTTCAAAATTATTATATAGATTTAATGCAATTCCAATCAAATTACCATTAACATACCTCACAGATCTAGAGAAATCTTCCTAAAATTCATCTGGAACCAGAAGAGACCTACAATAGCAGAGGCAATTCTAGGCAACAAAGGCAAGGCAGGAGGTATTACAATCCCTGACTTGAAGTTATACTACAAAGATACTGTGATAAATTCACCATGGTACTGGAATAAAAACAGACCTGAAGATAATGGGAATAAATTAGAAGATACAACCATATCTACAAACACACTCAGTCACCTTTGTTTGACAAAGGGGCCAAACACATTCACTGGAAGAAAGCCTATTTAATAAGTGGTGCTGGAAAAACTGGCTCTCCATATGCCGAAAACTAAAACTAGACCCATGTGTATCACCATGAACTGAACTCAAGTCAAACTAGACCAAAGATCTAAATTTTAGAAACACTTAATCTTTGGAAAGACAAATTAGGTAGAAATCTTGAAGACATAGGGGTAGGCAAGAATTGTGAACAAAAATCAAACTGCACAGGAAATACTTCCCAGAATCAACAACTGGGATCTCATCTTATTAAAAAGTTTTTGCACTTCAAAAGAAATCTCCAACAGAGTGAAAATAAAACCCATGAATTGGGAAAAAAAATCTTACTCAATTGTCCCTCATACAAAGGACTTCTATCTAGAACATAGAAAGAATTAAAAAAAAAAAAGCCAGGCCCCTGAAATTCCAAGACCCAATCCAAAAATGGGCATCTGAGATGAATACGCAGTTCTCAGATGAAGAAACACAAATGGCAAATAAATACATGAGAAAACGTTCAAAATCATTCGTCATTAGAGAAATGCAAATTAAAACAACACTGAAATTCCATCTCACTTCAGAAAGCATAGCCAGGATCAAGAAAACCACCAATAACAGATGCTGGAGAGGCTGTGGAGAAAAAGGAACTCTTCTACACTGTTGGTGGGAGTGCAGCGTGGTGCAACCGCTGTGGAAATCAGTGCGGAGAGTCCTCAAAAAGTTGGGGTTTGAGGTCCCATTTGATCCAGGTATTCCACTTCTGGGCATTCCCAGAAGCTGAAAACATCATACCACAGTGATATATGTGGACACATGTTTATGGCAATACAATTTATAATAGCCAAATCTTGGAAAAAACCCCAAATGCCTGTCAACTGAGGAATGGATAACAAAGATGTGGTATTTTTATACAATGGAGTACTACTCAGCTATAAAGAAGGCCCTCATTGAGGCTTTTATAAGTAAATGGGTACAACTTGAGACCATACTCATAAGTGAAATAAATCAAACTCACATGTATAAATACCATATTATCTTCCTAGTATAAGAAACTGAAAGAGTAAATAGTATACAAAATCTTCAATAAATATTATGAAAGGATATGAAACTGCTCAAAGAGTCAAAAATAACTCAGATAGGGAAAAGGAGAAAAGAAGGAAGAGAAAAGAAAAGTATAAATTTGTATATATGTACTTAAGGTTACTACTGTACTACTACTAATTCTATTGTACTACTAATTCTATTAGTTCTTGGAACAAAACAGTTAACGTGTGTGGGATTAGATCAACTTTGTATGACAATATCTGGCAATTCAAGTATGACTTTTGAAAATAACTATGCAAAACAACAAAATTTGCTATGTTTCTACCACCTTGTTTTGAAAGCCTACATTGTTATTGTTTTGGGCTCTTTGGTATTGTTATTTGTTTGTCTCTTTTGTTTCCTATTTTCTTATACTTTGTTTTGTTTTGTTTTTCCTTCTAATACAATAAGGATAGATGTACATGTATAGGCTTATATATGCCTAAAACTTCATCTAAAGGGTACATGAATTGATTTTATTAGGTGTGATGGTAGGAACAGCTACATTGAATGAAGAAAAGGAGACACTATGGTTCCCTTGATGATTTCCTATCATTTTGTTTTGAAGTCCAATAATGCTTTTATTCTTGGTTTTGATTGATTTTAGTCTGTTTTCAATTATTTCATTTCAATATGTATGAAGATATGGACAGCTATTTTGAAGAAAACAAGAGACATTATGGTAGCCATTATTGATTTCCTAGTGTCTAGTTCTGAAGGCCTGTAGGGCTCTCATTTTTTCGTTTTGACTGCTTTAATATATTTTGATTTGTATTAATTTACTGTGTGAAGGTATGGACAACTACTTTGAAGAAAACAAGTAACATTATGGTAGCCACTGTTGATTTCCTGTTGTCTTGTTCTGAAATCCTTTGCATTGTTTTGCTCTGATCTGCTTTGTTCTGTTTTGTTTTATTTTCTTTTGTTTCCCTTTATTCTCTTTTTTAAAAAACATTGGTGCCTTTGCTCATGCGGTTCACTCTATTTATAATGTGACCCTTCTTTTCCCTTATACTCTCTGAATAATTCCTCTTTAGTTTTAAAGTTCTTGTCCTCTTGATCTATTTCCCTTAAACTATGATCTCTGACTCAAAAAGTCCAGAGCATGCCCATAGCTCCTATCATACATCAGTCCATGTTTACATGTCTGGCTTTCTTACCTGTTCATGGTCCCCTGAAGGCATCTATTCATCCCTTCACCCATCCATTTGAAAATGTGGTGTTCCCACAGTTATTATGGTGTCTGAAACATAATTGGCTCACAAATACATGCTCTTTGAATCAAAATCAGCACTGTAGGAAGCAAGACAATGTTCAATTGACCAAAAATAAATAATTAAAATAAAATAACTAATATTCATCAATGCCTGCACTCTTTTTAAAAATGCTTTTACACATTATCTTCTCACTAACAGTGTTAGGTAGGTATCACTGATCTTGTACACAATTGAGAGAGTGAAGTGAAATTTTGGATTTAAGTTTATGCAGCAAGAGGATGCTATGATTAGGTTCAAAAGCAGTTCTCTCTTGTGCTATGATGTTCCACAAATTTACATACTTAGGCAATGGACTTTGACAAACATAGTTAAGTATTACCTCCTTTTATTCAAACTTCCAAACCAGCAGTGTTCGTTTATTTCTGTTGCTAGAACAGAATCTGGAAAGTCCGAGATTAAGCAGCCACGTCTGCTGAGTCATGCACTGCCTCAGCACAGAGTGGGAAAGTACAAAGGGAACTGGGCACATGGAAAAGGGTCAAGGCACTGGGATAGCCTCACTTCACGACAAACTGCTCTCACAGTAACTAGTCCACTTCTGAGAGAGCAAGAACCCACTACAATGCACCTTGGGAAAGACGTTAGTCCCTCTTGATATTACTAGCATCTCTTAAAGACTCCAGTTCCCAACATACCGCCATGGCAATTAAATTTCAGTGATGAATTTTAGAGGAGACAAAATACATATTTTGCTACAGGTTATTTGCTATTTTTCCTTTTCTTAAAAAAAAAAGATCATTATCTTTCCATGCATTTAAATCTACCCATCTCTTTTTCTGTTTCCACTTTTCCTTTTTCCTTTTTTTAGCATGACTATGTGGTATTTCATGCTTTGGATGCAGTATAATTTATTTAACTCTCCCTATTAATGTCCTTTTTGGTTATTGTAGTGTTTTATAATTTAAAAGTATCAGAGCAGAATTATTTCCGAATATACCTATGTGCCACTTCTCATCAGATTTAATCTCAACCAAAACTTCAAAGGACATTTGCAAGTGAGATAAGTTAGTCAAAGATTTTAATGTCAACTGTATATGTAATTATTAGAAAAAGACGTGTAAGAAAATTTTAAAGTCAGTAAGATTCCTATGAATATTAACAGAAATAATTCTGATAATAAGTTCTTTATCATTCTATTTTTTTCAAAATCTACTTTGTTCTTAAAAAGGAATAGATTTCATAAATTTGCAAGATTTGATTTCTTTTTTTTTTTTTAAGGACAGTGTCTTTCTGTGTAGTGCAATCTTGAACACATGTATTCCAGGCTGGCCTTGAGTTTATGGTGATTCTGCTGCCTCAGCCAAGTGCTGGAATTCCAGGTGTGCACCACCACACTTAGCAAGATTTGACATCTAAATCTAAGAATATTTTAAATATATATATAGAGAGAGAACATATAATTTAAATATATTAAATATAAGTATTTGTAAATATCAATTATAACTATAATTATAAAATATGTTACAAATTATAAACAGACATAAATTATAAATGTATTTATAAGTCATAAATTTTAAATATGTATAGACTATATACAGAGAATATGGGAATATATTAAATATATACAAAACATAACCAATATAGCATCGATATAGTAGTTATGTTCTTGAGTATAATAGTATCGCAACCCAGAATTGTACATATGTATTTTGGAGTTTTAATGTAGTATAAACTTTATTCAATAAGATTTTTAGACAGGTTACAGTATGAAAGTTGTATTTCAAGTGTTACCGACATTGTCTAAAATGATCAAAATATCAAATATTGTAGAAAATATTCAGTTGGGTTTCTACAGGAAGCATTAGGTTTTTACTGCATCTATTATGATAATTTGTACCTGATATTTATGTAAGATCATATCCTCGCTGAAATGCAATTCCTTTTAGAATTTTTTTTTTTGGCCTTAATTCATTTTTATTACCTTCTACCACTGAACAAAATCAAGACATCAAACAGATGTCTTATATTTTGGGAGCAAAAACTGAAGAAATTGAATACGAGGAAAAGAGAAAAAGCTTAAAGAGAAAAAGGAATTGTGCGTTTTATTTTTAAAGTGTGCACTCACACACACTCACAAAATAGTGGGATTGAAAGGAGCGAAAAAAGAGTAAAAGTTCATTGGGACCCGGTGATTTATTGGGAAACGCTCAGCGAGCTCACATAAAACCGAAGCGGGGAAGTAGTCGGACATTGGGTCAAATCTCCATTCACATGTTGTGTAATAAAAGGCTGACTGTAGCCTTTCAGCCTTGCTTCTAGTCACAGACAATGGCAATTGCAGAGCAAGACTAATAACAGGATTTAGCATAAATCCACCACAGGAAGTGAACAGTTGTACTGGCAAATAATTAGCCAGGAAACATTTTATAGCAGCATCAGGATGCGTCCGTGAGCTTTCCAACTCTCAATGCATTTGCGATCGTGAAAACATAATTAGTTCTCAGCGATTGTAATTTTTGTGTGTGTTTGTTGTAAGATGGCTCTTTCCCCCTCCTTTCTTTTCACAAGCAGGCCTTATTTTTCCTGTCCTAATTTAGCAACCCCAGTGAGGGTTCTGAAGTCTCAGGGGAGGGGCTTAGAATGTTCTCTTTTTTCCTCCTGCTGATGCTTTTTTATTGCAAGGTGGATTGTGTTTATTTTGCACAGCTAACAAGTGAGTTCAAAGCAATACGTTGCTCTTGAACTTCTGCCAGATTCCCAAAGCTGAAAGCTCCCCTGCGTGGTAGAGCCGACCTGTACTATCAAAGCCTGATTAATTTGCAAAGGAATGTCAAAATGACTGGTGCACCGCATTTTCCACCACCCGCTTCATTTGACACTTAAAGGAAAGCTAAGTGGGAGTGTCAAAGGAAGGAAATTCATTCAAGGCAGCAGCACACCCATATGTGAATTAATTTCAGAGAAACGCAATGGCGCTCATTGCTGAGTACTTCTATTTCCAGTATTTTTGTTCTTTCAGTTACTCCTTCAGTAAGGGCTGATAATAAACGTTAAGTTTCTGTTCTAACATCACTCCTATTAGTAGTAAATGCTGCCATTAGACTTGGCTTTGAAATTCTTTGTATCAAATGCCTACAGGAACCTGCTTCATCCAATTTGGACACCAAACAGTGGCCCCATAACAAGTGCTTTCCCCAGGCCAATTTTTCCTTTTTCCTCAGAACACTGTAAAAAACCATTTCCTCACAATCCAAAGAGCTGTGTTTTGAACAAATATAAATTGTTGTTGCTGAAAACAAAATTATCAAAAAAGTCCTAAACTAGACATCAGGAAGTGTATTTCAGAAATGTTTGAAAATTCAATCCATCTCACTTAAGAAATATTAATTCTGAAGGAAAGGGCATAGAATTACTAAGGACAAAATATGAGACTTTGATTTAATTGACTCTGATTCTAATCTCTGTGTCCTAATTGCAGCTTAGAATCTCAAACTTTATTTAAAACTTACATTGAAAATACCACATTGGCATATTCCTCAAAGGAAGTTCGTCCACCAATAGTTTCCCTTGGCATTAACCCTAGAACTTCTTTATCGTTCCTGATCATTTTCACAATGAGTTTGCTATGATTTATCTAAATTGGCACTGTTATTGGCTAGATGATTAGGAATCCCACCTTCAAACACTGTCTTCTTTGTTCGAGTTTTATTGTAAATTTTTAAAATGTTACCCTCCAACACTGAACCCCGTTGGTCCACCTGCTGTCTGCCATAAAAAGTGTACTTCATTAGTGTCATCAAAATCTGAGTCAGACCTGAGGCTCTAGGTCAGTGACAGAGCACATTCTTTTCATGAGTGTGGCCTTGGAGTCAATCCACAGCAGAAGTAAATAAGTAAATATTAATAATGTTAATCAATTAAGTGAAATAAGTCAGATGCAGAATGTTAAATATTATATGGTTTCTTTTACAAGAGAAAACCAAAAAATAAATAAGAGTAACATAAAATGGAGATGGTAGGAAATAGGAAAGGAGATTCTTTGTGGATTGGAAAGGGGATTGGAGGGCAGGAAGAAGGGGGAGGTAGGAAAACGGAACAAAAATAATCAAGAGGTATCAACCGAATTCCCAAGATGAGCGTAATCGTTGTGTGTCGTAAACATATACCAATGAAAAATAAATTTATTAAATTTTAAATTAAATTCTATTTCTCAAATTATTTTTTTAAAAAAAAGGAAGGAAAAAAGAAGAAAAAAAGCCAATGACTCAGCTGCTTGGAAGTAATTAATAATAAGGTATGTTTGTGCTACAGCTGTCTCAGATACATGTGCACATCAAACTGAGCCTCCGCTGCTGAGAAAGAGTCTGACAGACCCAGGCCCGGATGACATCAGGACCACTTGCTGGTCAGCATGACCACTACGATTTAATGAAGCTTTGAAGGCTTAGCTTTCTTATATATACTGGAGGATAATATTAACAGGTAGCCCATGGTTTATTGCACTCAGTTCCATGAATGTCAAATACTAAATACTCAGTGAATATTAGCCATTACAAAATCAAAGCAGTTTGGAAGGAATATATATACCAAAAATCAGGAATTCCTTTGAGTAAGCTTAAAATATAGGGAATACTAGTATTGAGGCTGGATCTCCACCTGATTGCAAAGTAACTGCCAATAAGCACTGAGATCTGCAACTTCTTTGCTCAGCAGGCAGAATCAAAAGGAGAGAAGATGCTTCTTCCTCCACTTGATGAAACTTCTCCTTGACTGGGACAATTTGAACTTTGTACCTATTATATGTGGCATGATGATAGTCACTAGAGAAATAGTTTGCCTTGATTGTCATAAGCCTCATTTGCTGCACTGGTTTCTGACATGGGAGAAGAGATTCCCATGATTGATCTATACCAATAAGCCATTCACACTAGAAATGAATCATCCCCTCCAGAATCACATGAGCTAGACGCTGAAGACTGGGTACGTAGATTTGGGGTGGGGATGGAGTGGAGCTCTGTTAGGATGGCTGAGAGGAATGGTGGAGTTTGACCCTCAGGGTTCTAAAGGGTAGAAATTGTAGGCTCAGAGTGAGTAGTTCAATAGAGTTCTAACTACAAAGATAGGGGCAGTGTATTTCTTTCAGCTAGCAACACCCAGGAGTGGTTAAGCATTGTTGAACATTTATTTGCAGAATGTTACTGAATTCTTATCTGGCATATTCAGTTCAACAAGTAATTATTGACTTTTTTAGTATCTGCAGTGGGGTAGCAAGATGACTAAAAAATGCAATTATTTGTAAAGGGCTCACAAACATGAACAAATACGAACATGATAGTAGATGTATGCACACAGACACACATACTGGTGCATTCACTGAACATGGGGCAAAACTTGAGTGAGGGAAAACTGCACAACACAGAACAGCATCTGAGTGGTGGTTGAAGGTTCAGTAGTAGCTCACCATACAAATAAGGCAGACAGAGAGAGGGGTAGGTTATAGACTGATTACAGGTAAGATTTTTGTTACATAGATTAGTAAATTCCAACAGCTTAAACAAAGATGTTCAGCCACAAAAATGTACAAAGTAGCTCTGAGACCACACAGCAAGTTTGGCGACTTGGGCACACAGGAAAGTGTAATTCTGGATGAATCCCATTGTATTTTGAATTCTGAGACATACACACTATGAGCTGTAAAGAAGCATTATAATTTTTTTCAGTACTGAGGGCCTTTGCACTTAGTTCCTCAACTCAACCCTCTTAAATTTTTTTATTGAGAGACAAAGTCTAAGTCACTAAACTGCCTATTCTGGTACTCACAATCGCCCTGCGTCAGTCACCCGGAGTGCCAGGACTACAGGTGTGCACTGTAAGTCTTTAATCGCAAAATCGGATGATTACAAGTCAGATTTTTGTTCCACAAAGAAAATTGCAGTGACGCTGTCACCGGGTTTGGGGATGCTGGATTTTTCTTCTAGAAATGATTTCTAGTTCTTCCGGTCCTGCACAAAGAATTGGTCAAGAAAAGTATAAATGGTGACAAAGTCTTATATATTAAAGGTAGGAAAAATGAAGCCCTGCAGAGCAAGTTTGGGCCAAGTTAAAGTAGGGAAAAGAAGAAACCAGTACTGTACAAGCAAGACTGGGCGGTCGTGAAGGGACACAATAGGGGCCGCTCTATGGTAGCCATCTTTTTTTATATGCCCCATGCTGGTGTCACTAATAGGCCACAGCCTTCTCTCACAGCCAGGCTTAGCCACCCCTGTCTCCCTGCCTCAGTGTCAGGGAAGGAAATCAGAGTGGAGAGTTTGTCTGGAGGCTTTGTGAGAAAATAGTATCCTGGCACACAATGATATAATCAATGGGATCACTTGAAAGACAGTTCTTGATGAATAAACACATTTGATGAACAAGGGCAAGGGTGACACTGCTTTCTTTCTCTTCCTTGGGGACCACGCTTCCCGAGAGTGTCTTCCACTTCTGAAGGCAGGTGTCATACATCTGCTTATGTCAGCCAGATTTACATCTACAAGATGGACACACATTATCAGTGTCCACCTGCTTTAACCACCTGGGCATTCCATAAACATTAAAGTCAGTAAATTGGATTGAATAAATTATAAAGTTGCCTTCCAGATATATTTCTTAGCTATACTATATTGCTCAAAAAGTGGATCATCCCCAAGTCCTTTTACTTACTCCTACCCATATTCTTTTTTTTTTTAGTGCCGGGGATCAAACTTACGACCATGCCCTTCCAAGGCAGGTGCTTATGCCGCTGAGCTAAATCCCCAGCCCCCTACCCATATTCTTAATCAAATCTGCTTGAATGTTAGCCTTGAGATATCTTTTTTTCAAATATATTGTTGCTTTTCTCAATACCATCACTCCGTCTGATTCATTTATTTCTTTGAACCCTATATCTACTTTTCCTCCATCCAATTTGTCAAAAACCTCTGCTAATTCTATTTTATTGTAAAGATTCATTTTAATTCCACCTTGGTTCAGACCACCATCATTTCTAAATTTTATAATTTTAGTGTTCTGCAAAATCCTAACCAGTTCTATTTCTCAGCAATTTTCACCTGGCACATGAAGGCAATATTAACTAGTTCCTCTGCTTCATGAAATCCACCTTCCAGCCTTTCTTCAAAGCAGCCATCTAAAGCACATATTTGCCATGTCATAGCTTTGCTTAAAATTTTTCATAGTGTCTCTCCCACCAGCAGGACAAAATCCTTAGCAGAGGGACTGGCAGTGGGTGTCCTCTGAACCCCCCGCTGCCCAACAGTCATTCCCACCACTTCAGGTTTCACTAAGTAGTTTTTAATTATGTATGTAAATATGTACATAATATTACCATGAATACAAGTTACCAAAATCAGTCATTTCTGATTCTGTACACATACAACCTGTGGATCTTTGATATTCTAATTATTGAATTAGAATACATTATAACATTCTCTAAAGGGTACACAGAGCCTAGTAGTCATGGATAGTGATAATTACAAATACAGTCCTGGGGCTTTATATTAAGATATTAAAATTCTAATAATATGAATGACACACAATCACAACGTTCAAATTTATCTGAATTACTTTTTATCTTAGTAAAAGAGAGAGGAGGAAGAGGAGGAGGAGGAGAAAGTTACAATTTATTGAGGAAAAAAGTACCATTAGATGTTGGTAAATGCTTCATCTTCATTAACTCAGTAGCTCTCGATTTATATGTCATTGCCCCATTTTACAAATGAGAAGACTTCTTAATGAGATTCAGATTCTTTCCAAAAATAATAATACTAACATGAAGATTCAACCCATATCTCTCAGATGATGACTCTTCCTGTTGCCACCATGGTACATTGCTTCACAAAGATTTTTTAAGTCTATAATTAAGTCCATTACTATAATAAAGTGAATATGAAGTTGTATTTGATTCTATGTTTAAATTCTTGACTTATCTTTTATTTGGGAGAAAATGATTTTTCAAAGCTTATAATGTTTACAGTAATGTTTGAAGGATGGCACAATATTTTTCACTTGGATTTAACCATAGAGATTTCCATTTAAACTGGATGTGATGTCACATGCTGTTTCATTTTGTTTTGTTTTTTGCTTGAAAAACTAGAGATGTGAATTGACAATCAGGTTACGGAAGCAGGTAACAGTTTTGGTTTAACTTATAAAACAAATATTTTACAAATATTTTAATATAAGGACTATAAAAGGCTTTTTGGAAAGAATGATTCTGGTATAGTTAAAACTTTGCAGCCACGTTCAAAGCCACAAAATGGTGTGCATGAGCTCCAGGAAGTCAGTTGTTTCCTGTAACCCTCAAGTATCTATCATGAAGCTTCTTCAACAGTCCTCAGTGATTTTCACCTGTTAGCATTCATATGCTTACCTGGCCCCTCCCACACTGTGCCGGGGCTGGTGACCAATGGCAGATAGCAGATATAATGCCATGTCACTTCTGAGATTATGATATAGGGAAAGGAAACTCCCAACCTACTGTATGTCTGGTATGAGTTCATGTTCTCTAAAATCAAAGAATAAACTTTAGGAACAATGGAGGTGAAGAGCAGAATATTTTTATTGAAAAAAAGAAAGCTTCTGTCTGAGAGAGAGACAGAGGGATCCTGAGTGGGCTGTCAAAGACTGTCTTTTCTAGGGACTGTTATAGAGGAAAACCATGAGATGAGATGGGTCCAAGATGGAGAAAAATGAGAGCTTGTAAGGTGGGCATAAAGTGAGACAGAACTATAGACAACCAATAAGATTAACTGCTCAGGTAACATTGATTAAATCAGGAACAAATGGGAAGCAAGTCATGTAGCAAGTGGGCATGCTTAAAGGACAGTGACTTTTCCTGTAGAGGGCTGGAATGGTGACTCCTGGCTTCCTCAGGGCAATAGACAATTATTTAGACGATCAATCCTCAGGATGTGGGTGTATTTGCTTGGTCTTTTATCTTGAGATCTGGTCCACAGCAGAACATGTCCTCCAAGGTCACAAGACTTTTGGTTCTCTGTGTTGGCTCCCTCAAGGGCCTAACCTTAACTGCCTGTAATATTTCTCACTAACTCAGCTGCCTATAACAATTAGATCGTAAGAGACAGTGGCTTCTGTCTTCAGTTCCTCTGTCTGTCTGTCTGTCTGTCTCTCTGTCTCACACACACACACACACACACACACACACACACACACACACACACCCCTGGATCATACACTTGCCAATGGCATTGAATCATTCCATGGGGAGGCCAGGGTAGTAGAGTTCTAACCATATAGCAAGCCTCTGGCTAACAGACATGGAAGTGAAGCCTGCGAATAACCATATTAATGAATCTGGGAAGCAAATTCTTTAGCTCAATCAAGTTGGAGAAGCCTACAACTCGTTGCTATTTTGACTGCCACCTTCAGAGAGAGCCCTGAGCTAGATAAGCTTCTTCCAGATTCCTGACTCTCAAAAATAGTGAATACTAAATGTAATAAATGTGTTAATAGGCTGAATATAACAGCACACTCTTGTAATCACAGTACTTGGGAGGCTGAGGCAAGATTGTCAGGAGTTTGAGGCCAGCCTGGGCTACACAGTGAGTTCAAGGCCAGCATGAGATACACAGCAGGACCCTGCTTCAAAAACCAATAAATAAATTAATTACTTAAAAAAATAAATGTGTCAAGTGCTAAGTACAGGGATAATTTTAAACAAAGCATCTACTTCAGAAAATTATTAAAAGGTTAAATAAAACACTCAGGAAAATGGGTTTTTTTCAATGAAAGATTTATCCAAAAGTCAACATATTGTCACCCCATACCTCAGTAAACTTGATGGTGCAAAAAAGTCTCAAGTATCTGAAGAGAGATTGCAGTGTTATCAATTCAGCTATAAAAATATTGCCCTTAAATTTTAGTAAAATAAAGATATCTAAAATAACACAAGCTCCAGTTCATTATTGCGAACAATTCCCAATCTACTTAGTCCTGTCTCAAAATGAAAATTGTACGAGAGTAACTTGCTTTTATATAAAATATAAAAGAAATGTTTACTTTGCTTCACTAAGGAGCTATTACTCTTTAGCATAAGAAGATAATGTGGTCCAGCTAGTACAAAAAAAAAAAGTCAGTTACATTCATAATTTCAGGACTCAGTTTAAAATAGATTTGGTGTATGACTGCCACATATGCATAGCCAGAAGTAAACCCCAAAATAATTTTTAAAGTAGCTAACATCTTAGCATGATTTTTCCACATTTTACTTCATTGGTCTTCATGGTCATTCTGGAGGAAAAAAAAATTATGCCATTATCTAACATAACTTTGTGGCAAAAAATTATAACAGCAGTCAGGTTTTTATAGCTTTAATCCCAGGATCAGTATATTTCAGAAATGATTTAAACTTCAGGATTAGTAAAATTCTCAACTTAGTTAAAAGAAAAATGTTACTGGCAATAGATGGCCAGCAACAATATGCTCCCCATTTATTTCCACATGAAAAAGTTTGAACAATGGCATTCAAAAATATGTAATAAACTAAAGAAATGAAAATGCTTTATAAAGTTGTAAAACACATAAATAACAAGCAAAATTTTGGCAAAATTATTATTAAAGCAAATTAATTGGCACTTGAAAAATGCAGACAGTGAGGAAATAAAAGCTATATAAAATAATGATGGAAGAAATTTATTCAATCGTGCCAAGACCAATGTTGTTCTTAGACAGTGAAATAAAACCACTTCCTTTAGGAGGAGATGATTTAAGTGGTTTAACACTGGTAGATCATAGTGTTCTATAAGGGTGGAAATCTACGAAAAAAATTGTGAATAATAATGGAAATGAAACTAGAGTAAAGATGGGAAAGAGGAAAAGGAAGAAAAAATTTAGTTGAAGGATGCTTCTTAACAATGTGATTCGACTTTAAAACTCAGAACATCTGCTTTTTATAAAAATCTGAGTATATCAGCTCATAATAAAGGAACATGTTGACTTGCATCTTCAATTGTAAGAAAAATAAAAAGATTTAAAAAACAATTTCAAGGACAATGAAGTTTTCTCTAACTGCAAAAAGGAGCTTCTTACAGACCAGGAGCAGCTGCATGCATAGCTATCAAAGGACATTCTTGTGAAAGAATTTGAACCAGACTTAGTCTGTTCATTTTTGGTAATATAAAATTGTATCTGTAAAACAATGTCTGTTCTATGTTTGAGATTTTTTTTCCAAGCCTGCTGTCATTGAGAACTTTGCATAACAAAAAAAAGACCTCTTATATTTAAAATAGTTATTTTGCTAACTAAACAGCTTTTCCAAAGGAGTTATTAAAAATGCCTAATCCTTTCTAGGAAACTAGAAAAGAAAAATCTAGATTCCAAAATTCTGCAAAATTTCAGTTTCTTCTTCTTAATAAAGGCATGAAATCTTTTGATAATAATTGCTTAGACCATTTCCTTTCAGTAAAAGCAACTTCTAAACACTATTTAGTGAAAATGATATGATTTAGTTTTTAATAATTCCATAGAATAAATGCATTATGGTAAGCTTCTTTAGATTTTTGGGAAAATATTCCAAATATAGTGTTTACTTTTTAAGAATCCATTTTTAAGAATACATTCCCTTCCCCCATGTAGTAAAATTCTGTTAACCTCAGACACTGAACTATTTTTCTACATCTGTTTATATTTATTTTTGATTTTGCATCTAGTTAAGTATTATTTTCTAATTTGTTATTACAAATCAATGTTTATGTCAAAATCCTCTTTTATGTCTCATATGACTTAGAAAAGCAATAAGCTTTTCTAGTCTATGAATATTTTGTGACCATATTATGTTTCATGAGCAACAGGTTACTATCATCTGGACAGAAAAAGAATCCTACTAGAAGGACAGCACAGAAGAAGAAGGGTGAGATAAAGCAATCTGGCCCATTAATTCTAGGTGCATAAAGGTTTTGCATTTTTTTACTGGCATCACTCAAGCCAGGCCTATGAATTACAGCTAGGCCAAGCACTGTGAGTGTGATGAATAGTCTACTTTACTGTCCGAGTGACTGGCAGCTTGCCAGACCACAACTTTACTTTAGAAAGAGCTTCTCAAGTGAAGGGAAAAGTTAAGACAATTATTGAGATAATTCAGTCCAAAACAAATGCACTGAGAACAACTTCCTTTTTGTTTTGTTTTGTTTTTGTTTTTGTTTACCAAGATTGGGTTATTTTCTTTGAGAAAAGTAGACTGAGTTCATCCTACCAATACTAAACATTTCTTATTTTAATTACCTGCTAACAAAGATTTTCTGTGATGTATCTGTGTTGCACAAGAATGATGGCTTCTTTCTTAGCTATGTAACTAACTCATTGTGAAATATTTGATGGAATAGTTTTCTGAAAAAAAAAGTAGATTTGTTGACAATGACAAAGAGCAGTTATTTCAATAAATAGGGATAAACAATATTATTTTTGCAAGAAGATTTAACATTGACATCTTGGAGGGCAGACCCTCTGGAAGACAGTGAGTCTGTGCCCTGTACCCCTCACTATCCCAGAGGGTGGGGCCACCTAGAAGACAGTGAGTTTGCAGTCTGGGCCTCCTTCTTACATCCTGGAGGGCAGGTGGGCTGAAAAAGTATCAGACTGACAGGAACTCCAAGGCCCAGGACGTTAGCCCAGCACACAGACACACACACCTCTGGTGGGAGAAGTAATCAGCAAGGCCAATGATGTGGAAGCATCTGAAGCAGCAATGGGGAGAAAGAAGTTGCACCCTGGAGAACTCTACTGACCGAAGACCAGTTCCAGCTCCTACATCCAGAGGCCAAGATCACTCCATACCCAGAATGTCTCTGGGATACCACAAGGAAGTTATCACAGAGCTGTAATTATCAGAAGAAGATAGGTTCTTGGGATAGCTATAAAGAATCAACTGCATCTGTAGGACATCCTTCCTTGAGGAATGGACATCTCTTGTCCTCCTTGAGAAAGGCCTCAATGCTACTAATAGAGCTATGTATCATGGGAGGTTGGGGTCATCAACATAGAAGGCAAATAAAAGGAAAATAGAGAAGGTGGAGAATGGCAAGATGCAGGGGTGGGGTGCAGCCCCAGACCTCCAGCCCACCCAAGATAGGCCTAGAACTCAACAAGATGGATGAAATTAGAAGTCAAACACTGGAACTTTCTGAAATGATAACAACAGAAGTGAAAAACAAGTGGAAACATCTACAAAGGGAAAATGATCTCTCAGGTACAAAAAAAAATTATGCTTAAAATCAAAAATATTAGAGAAGACACAAATAAAAAAAGAGATGAACTTAGAAAAAGATGGAGACAAAAAAATGGCCAACATAAGGGAGAAATGCTCATCTATTGCAAAGAAAGAGACATTACGGTAGCTACTGTTAATATCCAGTTGTCTTGTTGTAAAGTGCTGTGTTGCTTATGTTGTTCTGTTCTGATCTGCTTTGTTCTGTCCTCTTTTGTGTTATTCTCTTTAAAATAAAAAAATTTTAAAAAAAGAAATCAAGAGAAATGGAGGTTATCAGTATTAACACAACATGTATCACCATAATAAAAGGCTTCTTGCTTCCTAATGGTATAAATGTTAGAGTATTCTGGTGCAATACAGAAGCAAAAAGTACAAAATGAACAGGTTTATTGAGTTGAGGATGTGGAAAGGAGCACACAACCCATGGCTGCTGGGCTGTCTCCTTTGACCAGATACAGAGAGGCAGAGGGTTATATGACCTCTGATTGAAGTGACGCATGGGGTGGATACTGATGACATGTGAGGGACCGATTGGAGCTCTCTGTGTGTGTAAACAGGAAGGGGAGTTGCAATTAGGGCTGAAGAAGAAGCAGGAAGTAGTAAGTGCTCCCACTTTGGCCTTCTGCCAGGTTAGACCACCGCCATAACTGTACAGCAATTTATACTAGGGCAGGAACCTTTCAATAAATACATTCTACTTTAAGTTATTATCAAAGTGATTATAGTAACAAAAAAATCTCCTTAAGAATGAGAAAAGAACCACAATGTAATATTTAGTAAAGTCTACTGTTTCAATGAATTAGGTAGTTTACAACCAATGGTAGTGCCACATAGATACTAGGTCAGCTTTATATTAGGTGTGATCAAAATACAGTACAGGTAAATATTTAAATTTAAATAAATTTATTACAAGAAAAGAGACATCACCGCTAATCTGCCTCAAAATACTTGATTCTCTCTTGCTTGAAACACAACATCAGTTCATTCTTGCAACATTCTAAGGCCATTCTGGAAGTCGTCTTTTTGAGTGTCTTTTACTAGGTGTGATAAAAATACAGTAAATACTGTTGCTGAGTGCTATCCAATAGAAAGGCAGTCTCATAAAAATATTGCTGTGTATCCTCCTCCATCAGATCTGGTACTATGCGACTTCTGGCTCTCCCCCAAAGTATAAATGGCCATGAAAGGTAAACATTTTGAATCAATTCAGGACAGGCAAATAGGACACTACAACTAAAGACATTCATGAAAGCGGACCTTCAGAACTGTTTCAGAGAGTGGCAAGAATGTTGGAATAAGTGCGTTGGAAATGAAGGAAAGTATTCTCAGGGGGATTAGTGGCACTGTGCCTTCTATTGTAATAATTTTTAAAATGTGTGTATTTACTGTATGTTGCAAGCATACCATGTACATTATCTCGCTCTTTCCCACTCCCAAACACTGGTAAGCACTTCCTGAAATAGCTTTGTGGCTCAAAATATCAATCTTAAACATTGAAGAAGAATGTGTGTGCATGTGTGTGTGTGCATGTGTGTGCGTGCATGTGTGTGTGTGTGTGTGTGTGTGTGCATCTGTGTGTGTGGGGGGGACTGAACCCAGGGCTCCATACATGCTGGTTCAGCACTTTACCACTGAGCTACATTCTATCCTCTAGATTAAATTTAAAATAGGAGGGCATCTGACATTTCGACTTGATGTTGTATTTGTTAGTTTTGTCTCTGTCTTTTGCTCTCATTTTTTGCATGGATTTCCAGGTAGTTCTTCTAATTCAGGGTTATATCTTGTCTTAGTCACATTCTTCATTGCTGAGACACAATACCCAACACCCACAGCTTAGAGGAGAGGCTTACTTTGGCTCACAGTTACAGAGCACAGAGGCCTGATCACAGGGCAGAGGGGCAGCACAGGGGAAGGGCTACCAAGAAGGAGAGAGGGAAGGGAGAAGCTAGGGGTGGAGATAGACTTTTCCAGGCCATTCTCTTAGTGACTCAGAGCAAGTTGCTAGTGACTTCCTAATAGAAAGTCAGTTATGTTGACTCCTGAGTCAACACATTTCAAAGGCCTATAAGGCCTGCGGAAAACTTCCTGCGTTTGGTTTTGGTTTTTGGTTTTTGAGACAGGGTCCCACTATATATAGTTCAAGCTGTCCTTGTACTCCCTATGTATCCCAAGCTAGCCTTGAACTCGCAGCGGCACTGCTGCCTCAGCCTCCTGAGTGCTGGGATTACAGTGTGCACTACCATGCCTGGTCTGGACAGCTTTCTTGATATAGAACATATCTTTCTGGCATTTTTTTGGTAGTTCATCTTTATTTTCTCTCTCTCTCTCTCTCTCTCTCTCTCTCTCTCTCTCTCTCTCTCTCTGTGTATGTTATGGTCTGCATTTACCCGTTAGCTGACATGATCCATTTTATTTGGCATTAATTAGCATCTATAGAGTCATAAATTTCAGATGCCATTTCAACCACTCCCCTCAACTTCACACTTACATAGTCAATCACCTATTCATCTTCAGCATTTGCATGTTTAACAGACATTTCAAGATTAAGATGTCTAAAAAATCTAATTTCTGATTTTCCACTAAAACTTGGTTCTCCTGCTGTCCCATCCCTCCAGTTGCTTAAGCCAAAACATCGAGGTGAGTTCTTTTCATTTTCTGAGTTTATAATGAGACAGATTCTCACCATATAGTTCAAGCTGGCCTTGAATTCACTGTGGAGCCTAGCCTGGCCTCAAATTTGGGAGCGATCCACCTACCTCAGTCTCCTGAGTCCTGGGATTACAGGCATGTGCTACCACATTAGCAACAAGGTGAGTTTTGTCTTGTCTGTTGAAATTTTTCTTCTAATTTTCAGGGACACAAAAAATGTCTAAAGGGTTATTATTTTGTCATTAAGAGACCCTAATGCTGACATGAATTTATTGAGGAGAAAAGGCACCCACTACCCTCCATTAAGTTAAACAGCATGTTATGAGATGATATATGGCATTGCCAGTTTTTGATTTTCAAAAATGCATTAATTATGAAGAATTATCCGCAATGGTTTTATTGGAGTAAATTGTCTCTGGGAGTGAGATGCTGAGCATGTTTTTTCCTTTTAAGAACATCTTTTGACTCAGCCATTATAAAATATTTCCTAGCAGAGGAAATTAAGAATCTCTGTAAGTATGTGAGACAATGCATATGTTATTAGTTTGATTGTAGAAATCATTTCTCAATGCAGAGGTATCTCCAAACATGATGTTTATACCTTAATTATACAGGATTTTATTTGCCGACTATGCTCAATGAAAAGAAAAGGACCCCAGAATGTTATGACTTCTTAGGATTTCATTACTTTTCCATTACCACTTGAGCCCGATCCTCTGCTATGTGGATGTCTATGGTACTCTCTTCCATCTTCACTAAACAAGTTTCATCTGCACCCCCAGGGTGGAAAGTACCTTCAGGTCTGTTAGAAATGCACATTCTCAGTCCCCATCCTAGGTCTCCTGAAACAGTAGCATTTTAACGACATGATCTGCGAGTTTCATGTAAATGATGAGACAGTTTCTCCTAACTGGTCTCTCTGTTCTTTTCCCAGAACCTTTATAGTTCATTTTCAGTGTTGCATCAAGCAGAGTAGTCCTTTGAAAACAACACAAGTTACAGGTGGACAATGTCAGTCTGCTACACAGTGTGTGCTTATCATGTTTGAGGCCTTGTGTACAATCCCAGCACTGTAAAAAAAATTTTTAAGTTAAAAGGAAAGTGACGTTATATCCCTTCTCTGCTTAAAATTCCTCAGATCTTTCTATCCTACCAGAGTAGTAGCCTGAGCTCTTACAGAGGCTATGGAAACACTTGGCTGTTTGCAGCCTGTACCCCTTCTTGGCCTTCCACACCTACAACTCCTGTTCATTAAGAACACAGAATGTTCCTAAATCTTCTGCGGAAATTCCTTACCAAACATCTCTCAGTATATCTTACTTCCGCATGTGGGTAAATTCATTCTTAAATTCTGTTTGTACAGATTTTACTCTCTCACACCATGAACTCTACTTGTTCTTGTCTCTCAACTAATTTCTGGACATCATCTTCAAAATCTCCTCAAACACTGATTACATTCCCATAAATATCTTTAAATGTGTAATATTTTTAGTCTTTATATTTTATAGATATAGTGAATGCTTACAGATATAAATATACTATGGCTAAGATTTGTATAAAAAATAATGTGGGAGGAAAGGAAGCAGATATGGGAATGTTTAAAACAAGACTATTCTTGTACAGGTTTGAAGTTTGTTATACTCCAGTAATTTTTAACACATATATAAATTTGATAAAAGAATTTTCTTTCATACCTGAATAAATTTTTATGCTGTCCAAGTTTAACTTTGGTGGTAATAAAATATAAATATGCTAAAAATTCTAATAATTGTTGCCATCGATGCTTATGATTTTGTATTTCTCCAGCCCATTGTAGACTATTTTTGCTTAAGATTGGTCCTACTGGGCTGGGGATTTAGCTCAGTGGCATAAGCGCCTGCTTGGCAAGCGTGAAGTTGTTAGTTCGATCCTCGGTACCAAAAAAAAAAAAAAAAAAAAAAATTAAAAGGACTGGTCTTATTAGCTTTGGTCCCTCCACAGAACTGGGAGAAATAAATTGTCCTCAATTGATTTTTATTTGGATACTAACATTTCATGTGTCCAGAGATTGTTAATGAGAAGGTACAAGTGAAAAAACTAGAGTTTTACCATGTAAGCAAAACATCTCTTGAAATATTTCCATCAGTAAATACATAGAAGAAGGAAGTATTACAACAAGAGATGGTATACTTTGCTTGACTTAAAAATCATGTAACTGTTTTAATAATATGTGAAATGAGTAGATAGTTCACCAAAGTATACATGGATAATAAATGCATGAAGAGGGCTGGGGATTTAGCTCAGTGGCTTAAGCGCCTGGCTGGCTAGCACGAGGTCATGAGTTTGATCCCCGGTACCAAAAAAAAATTAATTAAATTAAATTAAATTAAAATAAATACATGAAGAAATGTTCAGTATCACTGACCATTAGAAAAATGCAATTTAAAACAACACTGAGCCAGGCATGGTGGTGCATGCCTAAAATCCCAGCACTTGAGAGACTGAGGCAAGAGGATCACCATGAATTCAAGACCAGCCTGAACTACACAAGGAGACCCTGTCTCAAACAAACAGACAAATGAACAAAGAAACCCAACCCTGAGATTATATCTTACTCCAGAACATATAGTGAACCTCAAGAAATCTAATAATTACAAATGTTGACAAGGCTGCAGGCAGGAGCAGGGGCTCCTGCACTGTTGGTGGGAACGCAGACTAGTGCAACCACTGTGAAAATCAGTGATACCTGAATATCCATGTTAATAACAACAAAGTTACAATAGCTAAACCTTGGAAGCAGCCTATATGTCTATCGATAAATGAGTGGGTAAAGAAAATATAGTATTTACACACAATGGAGTCCTATTCTGTTACAGCGAAAGGTAAACTCGGGCCCTTTGTAGGCAAATGGATGATCTTGAGACTACAATGTTAAGTGAAATAAATCAGATATGCAAGCTTACTCATTGCATGGTTTCTCTTATACGAGAAATCCAAAATATAAATGAAAAACAAGATAAAGACAGATGATAAGAAGTAGGGAGATAGATCTTTCTCAAATCAGAAAGGAATTAAGAGATGGAAGGAGGTGGGAAGGGGATGAAAAAGGAATTAAGATGTGTTAGGCACATGTACCAACTCCCCACAAGGAGTGTAAACATTATGTACTGCAAACACGCTAATAAATATAAATAAATTTTAAAAATAATATATAATGAAATCAATTCAGAAGGTGTAAAGTAGTATCTAATTAACTCAGTCTCCATTTTTTAACTAAGCATAATCTTATTCCACGGAAAAGCCATTACTCAAGGGTCAGAGGTGCAGCTCAGCGGTGGAATGCATATTTAGTATGCACCAAACTGCATGTTCGATCCCCAGCACATGGGCACACATATGCACGTGCACACAAACACACACATACGCACAGGCTTAATTTCTTATATACATTTTCAGGAAATAGCTATCTACACATTTACTTAAAGATATAAGTAGGAATTATATGTTTTATAGTATGTATCTTCACTTGACAATATATTTGGTAAGTGTGCAAAAATTGTATGTATAAAGATTTTTAGTTCCCTGTACTATTCTCTCACACGAATAGACTATCACTTATTTTTTAAGTTGTTTTGGGTTTATAGTTATTATAAGCCTTCCTTGCTCATGTCTCCTTGTCAAATTATGTGAATGCATTTTTAAGTTAGCTACTCAAAAGTGAAATTGTTAAGTCATATTTTCAATTTAGTAATTTCATGCAAATTGTTACTCAAAGAAATTCTATCCACTTAATTTTCCCATCAACATTTTTAGGCATTCACTTAAGATATTTCAGTAGATGTTGGTATATAATGTCATTTTTACATTTTGACTCTCAGCATCATCATTGCAGTATTGATAGCAGATTTCCTTATTTTGTTTTTGCTGTACTGAGGAACAAATTGAGGGGCTGGTGCCTGCTGGTCCAGCATTCTATCACAAGCTGCATTCCCAAGCCCCATCAACTTTCAATGAGATCGTCTCCTCACATCTTCAGTAACACTGTCTTTTCTCAAAACTGTTTAGATGTTATCAATTTGGAAGCTAAACAATTATATTTAATTTCTCTATAACTTTAGTTATAAAAAACATTGAAAATTATTTCATACATTATAAAAGTTTCCAAATTTTGACAATTTGAAGTGTTCTATTTCTTAATATTATGTAGATAGACATCATTTTTTCTTCCCTGACTTATACATTCCACAAGAATACATCCTTTAATTCTTACATAGTCAGCCATTTAGTCTTTGATTGCTTCTGTATGTAAAGGATCTTACTTAGAACCACTTTCTTCATTCTAGTGGTCTTATGATTTCTATTTTTACATATAAAGCAATGAGCCATTAATTTTTAAAACAGTATCCATAAGGAATCCAACTTAATTTTACACAATTAACCATCCCAAACATTTTGCTGTTAATGCTAGTATCCTTAGTATAAAAATGAGAAAACAAGTTCAGATAGATGGTTTGTCTTTCTTAAATTCACACGGAAGTACTAGTATTTGAATAAAATAGCCAGACTGAAGTAATAGGTTTGCCTAAACATGCTACATTCTTGGCATTTTACCACTCTACTTTCCACTGTCAATTTTGTTCTAACTGAGTGAGAAAAATATAAGGTTATCAAAAATAAAATCAGCAGATCACAAACATGAGTTTTCTGGTTGTGGTGTAATTCAAGTGAAAGTTAAAGGATTATTGATTATAATTATGAATGAAAAGATTTTGCAATAAAACATACACAGGTCAATTGGGTCATCTTTAACATCATTTTCTTTATTTAAGATTTTACGCTGCATAACACTCAAAGTAAAATGTCTCTTAGCTGGGCATTGTGGCACATGCCTGTGATCTCAGCACTCAGGAGGCTGAGGCAGTAAGATCACTGTGAGTTTGAGGTCAGCCTGGGCCACCAAGTGCATTCAAAGCCAATATGAACTTCACAGTGAAAGCCTGTCTCAAAACAACAACAACAACAACAACAACAACAACAGCAGGATGTTCCCTGAAGAGAAAATAAGTTAGAATGCTATAATATCCTTTAATTCAGCTTTTCATAAAATATCTCTCTAACACAGTCTTATCTTTCAATTGCCTTCCACTCCTCCTTAGTTTCCCACTTGAATGTACAAGTAGGTGCTAATAATTCTATATTAAATGCCAATTGTTTCTTTTTGTCCAAGGTTTGCTAATGCATCCAAAATATTACAGATTGGTGTGTGTGTGTGTGTGTGCCTGCATCTATAGAACTGAGAAAGGAATGTGTTTTTCAATATTTTTGTACACTATAGATGCAAGTAAAATGGAAAAAAAAGTCTTGAATTCAACAGGTAGTAATCATAATTTAAGGCATAGATTCTATTTCTGCATCTTATCATTGGTTAGTACACTGCCTATTTTCTAGGACTATTTATGTTTGTTTAAGCAGAAGCACTGTTTTATACTTTAAGTCTCATTTCTCCCTGAAAGACTCTGAACTCTGTGTCTACCCAGTAACCTCACATTATATCATGTCCTCAAAAACATTTACTGAATTATTAAGTTTAATTTCACTTTTCAGATAACATCGACTCTCTTAAGTGATATCCTAAAAAAACTTTCTCACTGTACTTAGTTTTCATATAATTTTTATTACTCTTTTATGTAACCTACAATGGTTAAATATCATGATTTTGTTTTGTATGAACTCAAAACCTATAAAATGTACCTGGTTACTGTATGAAACAAATGAAACAAGATTCTATGCTAACAAATCATCTAAATCAAAGCTACTTAAAAAAATTTTTTTTTGTACCAGGAATCAAACTCAGAACCTAGCTCTTGCCAGGCAGGTGCTCATGCCACTGAGCTAAATCTCCAGCCCCTACTTAAATGTTTTTATCAACTCCAATCCAACCAAAACTGCTAAGTCTCCTTAAAAATAAATTTCTATTTTTAGTGCATGCATAGTCATGAAATGAACATAATCAGTTTCATAAAATTCTAATTAGTAAAAGTAGTTTATAATTTCTTTTTAGTCTTTTTACAATGATGTTTATTGCTGTAACTGTCCACTAAATTTCAGCCTGCAAGGATTATATATACAAAGTCTACACATAGCTTCTCATAAAACTTACCATGCATTTCCCATGTGTTGTCTATCTGTGCCTGTTAATAATTGTTATCTTATCTATGATTTTTACTCCTAATTTTTAAACAGACTTACTGTTTTTTATTACAAAAGAAGCAATACATAGTCAAGAGCAAGAAAATTCCAAAACTGTATCACATAGATGACTACAATAAATTTTTGATAAATACACTTCCAGACAGCTCAATATAAATACTTATAACCTATATGCTACTTGAATAAAGAGAGGTCATTGTATGCACACTATCCTGAAATCATTTTTCACTTTTCTGATAGGTTGTGGAGCATTTTAAAGTATCATTATAGATCTGCATGCCACATAAGAACTATTATCCAGGCAGGTCATGGAGAAATGAATGTAAGCAAAATATATTATAGTACATTGAAACCAAAAATTGTTGAAACTGGGGGGATAGGGCAGGGCAAAGGGGGTAGGAAGAAGTGAAAATGATCAAAACACATTCATAAGGACTAAAGAAAGACCTAGAGATTAATCTAACCAACATGAAAGACTTCTACAAAGAAAATTTCAGAACATTAAAGAAAGAAATTGAAAACATCAGAAGATGGAAAGACCGCCCATGTTCATGAACTGGCAGAATTAATATTGTCAAAGTGGCCATATTACAAAAAGTGATCTACATGTAGATTAAATGCTATCTCCATCAAAACATAAATCTCCACAAAATAAGATAAACAATCCTAAAATCCAAACAGAAACACAGAAGATCTAGGAAAGCTAAAGCAATGGTAAACCAAAAAAGCAAGACAAGAGACATCACAATTCATGGTTTCAAATTAATCTACAAAGACTCAGTAACCCAAACAGCATATTCCTGGCCCCCAAATAGACATGTAAACCAATGGAACAGAACAAAGGACACAGAAACAAACTACGCAACTGTAACCTTCTGATACGGGACAAAGGAGCCAAACATACATGTTGGAGAAAAACTCTCTAACAGTTAGTGGTGGGAAAACCAGATATCCACCTGCAGAAGATGGAAACTAGATTCCACGCTCTCACACTGTATAAAAATCCATTCAAATGGATGAAAGATCTAGGTATGAGACCTAAAACTTTGACAAAACTGCTACAGTAAAATGGAAAACACTACAAGCCATAGGCACAGATAAAGCCCTTATTAAGAATCTATGAACATAGGAAATGATAAGAATCAATGAATGTGACTATATCAAAGTATTATTATTATTATTATTATTACACAACAAGCAAAGCTATTAACAAAGTAAAATGACAAGCTATGGAAGGAGGGAAAATCTTTGTCAACTACTTATTTATTTATTTATTTATTTATTGGTATCAGGGATCAAACTCACAACCTCGCACTTTCCAGGCAGGCGCTACCAGCTACTATTTTTTGATAGGGTACTAAATCTAATGTAAAAAGAGCTCAAACAATCAAACAATGACAGCACAAGCTGTTCTTCTTTGATGAACTAGCAGAGAATTAGTAGTATAGTTATCTATCTTGCACACATATACATACATACAGTTATATGTGTATAACTACGTACATATAATCTTTTCCTTTCCTCTGTTTCTCTTTTCCCCTATCCCAATTGTTTTCCTTTTGAGCACTTTCTGTCTCTTTCATTATTACAATATATTAACTAGTATTAATTTCTTTCTTTTTTTTTTTGAAATTCTGTATTACTTTTATCCTTTTTCTGTTTTGCTTTTTAAAAAATAAACTTAAACGGCACTGGGAAACCAAGCAACCAGTCTGCCACCCTGGAGGGTGGCTGTGGTCTGGCAAGCCACGGCCACCCCAGGGCGAGAAGCAGCAGCATCTCCTGAGATCCACTTTGTGTTGGAACTTAGGGCACTGGGAAACTGAGCAACCAGCTCACCACCTTGGTAAGGGCGGCAGGCTTAAGTCTACCGGTACGCGGGCTGAGAATCAAACATCTCTTCCCCCGTCCCATTAGCAAGTGGGAGCCAGAGATCCCAGCATCTCTTGGGAGGTTGACCATATGTAATATAGCAAATAAGGGGGATTTCCTTCTACCATCTCTTTGAAGGCAAATCACTGTTTTGCTTTGTTCTGATTAATGGGATTGCTCTATTCAATATTCTGTTTTGATAAGTTTTATAATATTCTGTATTTCCTTTGATTTTGCTATACCTGGTTGAAAAAACAACTATTGTGAAGATAATGAGATATACTATGGTACCTATTACTGTTATCCTGGTAACCTGCTGTGAAGTTCTGTACCAATTTCACTACACTGTGTCAATTGGCTTTATTCCATCCTGTTCTGTTGTATTTTACTACCTTCAAATTAATAAAAAATTTAAAAAAATTTAAAAAGACAAATAAAATAAATAAACGCAAAAAAAAACCCCTCAAAGCAACTTAATACCAAAAATCAAATAGCCCAATCAATAGTGGGTAAATGAATTCAAAAGACAATTCTCAAAAGAAAAAATACAAATGGTAAATATGTTGAAACATTTTTCAACATCTTTAGCCATAAGAGAAATACAGAACAAAACTACACTGAGATTCCATTTCACCTAAATCAGAATGGCTATAATCAAGAATACTAAAAAAAAAAAGGAAAAAGAAAAAGGAAAATTTGTACACTACTGGTCGGCATATAAATTAGTACAACCACTATGGAATTCACTATATCATTTACACAAAAAACTAAAAATAGATCTACATTTGATTCAGCTATACCATTCCTTGGTATCTGCGCAATGCAGTGATGGCAAACCTATGGTACCCAGAGGCTTCTGGGTTAGCCAAATGGCCCCTATATCACTTCACCAGCCGAGCATCAGTAACCACACATGGGGGCACTTTGGGATAAATAAGTGGGCTTTTGGTTGTCGTTTGGATACTTGGTCTTTAAAAGTTTCACTGTCACTGCTGAAATTCTCACATAACCATGATTAGGGAGCAAAATTCACAGTAGGTAAGATATACAATCAGCCTAGGTGCCTGTCAACAGAAGAGCCAAAAAGAAGAATGAAATTTTGTCATTTGCAGGGAAACTGATGGGTCTGGAGATCATCAATGTGAATAAAATAAGCCAGACTTAGAATGACAATTATCACATGTTCTCCCTAATATGTGGAACATAAAAAAGATCTCAAGACAGTGGAAAAGACTTATTAGACAAGAAAAAGGGAATAAAGGAGAGGGGGAGAAGGGCAGGACCAGCTCAGACAGGCTGTGGGTATGAACATACCATGTTATGCACGCTGTAGCTCCCCACCAAATGAAATGCGGAGGGTGGTGGGAGAGAGAAGTGGTCAGGGGAGACACTGATCAAAGCACATTACATGCATGTATGAATCCGGCACAATGAAACCCATTAGTTTGTGTAATCAATAGAAAGTGAAAATATATTATCATAAATAATGATCCTTTGCATAAATGTTGTCAACTATTTAAAGGTCTCCTACTAAGAGACTTATGGCTTATTTCCAATTTTTCCTTATTACAGTGGATAAAATTAATATTCTTTACTTGTCTCATGAACTTGTGTACAATTATCATTTAAGAAGGTTTCCTAAAAAGCAGGATTACTGTGTCAGTGATTATGATAAATTAATTTAAGGGGATATTTATGAACTGTCTTCTAGAAAAATTCACCTTTGGTTTTTGCTTTGTTTTGTTCTGCTCTACATTAAGCCAGTTTAGAACCACATAAGCAGTCAATGAGGAGGCCTGCTCGCTACATACTTGGCAAGCCAACAAGCTTAAATACATGGTTATGTGACTAACATCTTTATTTATTTCCTTAAAAATGTTCAGCTATAAAGTAATATTATAAGGATGACTGCTTTCATAATCATTTAGATTACAGACACTGAAGTCTTTCCTGAGAAAAATAAAAACACAGGTATATGTGACAATAAAATGGCCCAAATTGGCACATCTGTTTTCTCTAAGGACAAGAGACCCCAAACACCTGATACATGTGGTCTCTGCCACTGTCTTTATTAAGATTTTCATTGTGTTTCATTCACTGAAGAGGTAATTTCTGTGTATTAAGAATGCTTTCAATACACAAAATGCATAACCACATTTATAGCAACATAATTTATAACAGCTAAATCTTGAAAAAGGTCTATGTGTCCATCCACAGATGAAAGAATCAAGAAAATTATTCTTTTGGCATTTGGTATTTGCACACAACAGAATATTACTCTGCCATATAGAAGAATAAATGAGTCATTTGTGAGATCATAATTAAAGTGAAATAAGACATATAAACTTAAGTATTGCATGGTTGCTCTTAAATGAGAAACCGAAAGTATAAATAAAGAGCAAAAGAAAAGATATAGCAGGAAATGGGGAGAGATTTTTGCATAAGAGAAGGAAACCAAGTGGGGAAGGAAGGAGGAGGAATTAGAGACGAGAAAGAAAAAAGAATTAAGATGTGTTGTGAACATGTACCAACTCCCCATAAGGAATATAATCATTATCTACTGCAAACAAAAAAAATTTTTTTTTTTTTTGTCTTTTTGAGAGGGTCTCACTATGCAGTTCAGGCTGACCTTGTGTTCACTCTGTAGCCCAGGCTGGTTTCTAACTTGCAAATGATTCTCTTGCCTCAGCCTGCCAAGTGCTGGGATTACAGGAGTGCACCACCACGCCTGGCCCAATCAAAATTTTTGAAAAGGAAGTTTCATTATAAACAAGATTTCTCCCTGGAAATAACCTAATTTGCCATTTTGAAATTCTGCCCATTCTCTTGCCCCTGAAGCATTGCTACCCTTCTTGGACTTTCTTTCTGTCAAGGTCGCTTAAGCTGGAACACTGCTCAAAACTCTCCCATTTTCTAGCACTGCTTACAGAATGTCTTTGAATTGGCTTTCTCCGCACTTTCATAGCAATAATTAAAAATATGATGAGAGTTGGGCATGTTGGCTCATGCCCATAGTCACAGCTACGTGGGCACCTGAGATAAGAGAACCAACTGAACCTAGTTGTCCAAGTCTAGCCTAGTTTCTTATTTTTCCATTGCAAATGTTTGCCCAGACCTATTCTCAAAGTTAAAGATTAGGAGGAAAAGCTAAATCTTGACAGTCCTCAAAGGTCATAAGTATATAGGATACTGATTCTACAACACTCTTCTGTAACATCTGTAGAATAATGATAAAAAAAATCTGTTGACAACATCAATATAGTTTCTTTCAAAGATGTCTGGCATTTGGCACTCCAGTCATAAAATCATCTGATAAAGCTTGACTTGAACCAGCAGTACAAACTGAAAGAACTTGAAATGATCAGCTGATTAGCAATTTTAGTTTTAAATGAAAATAATTTAACATCTACTAAAGTGAATGATACTATATTAGTCATTAATTTAATAAAATTTAAAACTAGTAATAAAATAATTGAGAGGGAAAAGATAACATGTTCTATGATTATGAGGAGATACTTATTTGTTATTATTAAATCATGCATTCAGCTCCAAATAGCATGCTAATTATAAACTACCCTAGAGTAATATTACAAAATCGCTTCTCGGTCTTTTGGCTAAGATCAAGTGGAGTACTATTACAAAAATGAAGTAATTTTGTGTCTCCTTTCCCTCTACGAGGCTGCAATTCTGATCACTTCTCAGAAGAAAAATCTCAAACATGAGTTATCTTTCTGAGTCAGTAGAGAAAACATGGCCAGTTTACTGTTTATTACACACTTCATTTGTTTGTGTGTGCTACCAGGCATTGAACATAGCATGTTTCCAATGAGCTACATCCTTGACTTTTTTTTTTTTTCATTTAAGCCAAGGTGTAACTAAATTGCTAAATTTCTCACACTTAGTTTGAATTTTCCTTCCTCTTTTCATAGCCTCCCAGAGTGCAGGGGTCACAGAAGTGAAGCAACTCACCCTTATCCTTCTTGATAGTTGTTTAACCTAGAAATGCACTGACCAGAGTATTCCAAGTACAGGAAAATAGCTCTAAGGAACAGGAATATTCTCTTATTAGTCATTCTGATGACTAGAATTATACTAGAAATACAGTGTGTATGCAGAGAGAACTCCACAATATTTAAGTAAAGATTGACTGGTAGTGGTTTCTCTTGTTTTAACCTTTATGTTGAAAAAGTATTTTATAAATAAAACACGACATTGACAAGTTTGGTTTTTTTTCATGCTACAAAGATGATTTTCTATTTTCTTCCTGGTTTGCTAATGTCATTTTCATTTTAGTTTCTTGCCATACAATTTTTCTTTTTATTTGAGATGCTCTTTTCAGTCACTAGATTTTGACCAAATCATGATTACCCTTGGTAAACTTTTGTTGTATTAATCTTCTATAAATTTGTTATCTGTGGGTTTATAGTTTTTGTTATCTTTGAAGAAAATATCAGCCATTTTTCATGGAAAAAAATTTTCTTTTCCTTTTTTTCTACCTTCCACTTCTGACACTCCAATTATACCTATGTTGGCATGCTTCATATTAAGCATGAATTGTTTATTTATCTTCTTTCTTTTTGCCTTTATTGTCAAATAGTGAATCAGACAGTATAAATCTCACTTTATTGTAGTGTATAACTCTTTATATACATCATTAAATTCAATTGACTAATATTTTATCTAAGATTCTTACACTTATGAAAGATATTGGAGTGTAGGATTTTTTTTCCTTATAAAGTCTTTGTTTGATGGTATTACTACTAAGGTATTGCTAACCTCATAAAATGCATTAGGAAATATTCCCTCTGCTTCTATCTTCTGAAAGAAATTATAGGAAAATTATAGAAAATTGGTATAATTTCTTCCTCAAATATTTGATAGAAGTTGCCAGATAGAAGTGAATCTGGTTTGGCAGGTTATTAACTTCTGATCCCATTAATTTAATAGACACAGACCCACTCAGATTGTCTATTTCTTCTTGTCTGAGATTTGACACACTGTCTTTCAAAGAATTGGTCTATTTTATCTCAGTCTATACTATTAATGGTCTATACTATTAATGTTTATGGGCTCTTTCATTTCTAATAATAATTTTTGTTCTGTCTCTTTTTTCTCAGACTGGAAAGAGGCTTATTGATTTTATTGAGCTATTCAAGTAATTAGCTTTTGTTTTTATTCATTTTTGTCCATTGATTTCTTATTTTCATTTCAGTTGATTTCTATTCTAATTTTTATTATTTATTTTCTTATTTTGGGCTTAATACATTTTTCCTAGTTTCCACAGGTAATATTATCATTTACTGTATTACTTTGGGCTTAATATTTTCTTTTTCAAGTTTCTGAAGGTAACAGTTCAGATGATTAATTTTAATTCTTTGCAATATACACATTAAATACTATAAATTTCCCTCTTGTCAATACTTTCATTTTGACTCAATAATTTTGATGAGCTTTATTTCCATTGGTTTAAAGTATATTCCAATTTTTCTTGAGATCATCTTCTTTGTGAGATGTTTTACTTAGGAGTGAGTTGTTTAGTCTCCTAGAATTTAAGGATTCTTCTAGTTACCTACATGTTACTAATTTGTGGTTCAATTCTATAATGATCATAAAACAGGTATTATATCATTTCTATGTTTGAAAATGTATTACTGTGTTATGGCTCCTAGAATGTGTGCTCTATCTCATCCCACACAAACATGAGAAGCATGTGTATTCTGCTCCTGTTGGATGACATAGTCCATGGATGTCAACTTCACAGATTTCAATCAATTGATGGATAGTGTTTTTGAGTTCAACTGTATCCCTGTTAATTTTTCTACTTGATGGATATACCCATTTCTGATAGAAGAGTGTTATAACAGCCAGCCAGTTATGGACTAAAACCTCTATAAACTGTAAGCTAAATAAATCTTTCCTCCTTTAACTTTGGGTGTCCGGTATTTTGTCTCAACAACAGAGAAAAGCGGTTAACAACACATAAATACATAGTGAACTGATTATTATCTCAAGTTCATTAACATGAATCTCTTCAAGTTCAAAGTTATCTTTTTTTTTGTAGTGACAAGGCTTAAGAGCCACTATTTGCAAATTTCAATTATGCATTATCAACTGTATTTTTGGTGCTATTAGATCTCAAGATTTTATTCATCTCTCATAACTAACACTTTGGACCTTTGACCAACATGATGTACTTCATTTTCTAGTGTTTTTTTTTTTGTACTGGGGACTGAACCCAGAGCCCCACGCATGCTAGTCAAGCATTCTGCCATTGAGCTACATCCCCAGCCTTCTCTTATTTTATCTAGAAAGAGGATCTCACTAAATTGCCTACTCTGGCCTCAAACTTGTGATCCTTTTGGCTTAGACTCTGCCATAACTGGTTTATAGTGTATACCACTCCAACATCGGTATTTTTTTTTATAATTGTAGCACTGATTGATTGATTTTTTCTTGCAGTGAAATTTTTAAGAGATTATACTTTTAATATTATTTTTCCTATTTGCATCTTCCAGTTGCTGTATTCATTATGTTTATATGTTCCTTTTTAATCTGAGCTGTTTACTACCATCATTGATAAGTGTACTTAGGCCAGTTTGGGTCTTTGTCTATGAGTCAGTTTTATTTTCCTGGAGTAGGTCACATTTTTCCATTTCCTTGCATACCAGCACATTTGTTTCTAAACATCTTACAAGTATTGAGAGTAGTTCAATGCTTAAGTAGCATGTATGAAACCCTGGCTTAAATTGCAAGAGAGAGAGAAAGGAAGGGAGGGAAGGAGAGACAGAGAGAGAGAGAGAGACAGACAGAGAGAGAGAGAGAGACACTCAACTTGAACACATCATAAATTTCTTCAGAAAGTCACCATAAAATTGTAAACTGTCTACAAAGAAGAAATTAAATGGCAACAAGTTTTTGGTAAGTGTGATCCTGTATCCAACTAGAAAAATGGATTAGGACTAAGACAGAGGACAGGCTCTTGATGCTTCTCAAGAGATACTTTTATTTCTCAGCTGTCCTAAATGCCTTGCAACTGGGTTATGGCTGCATCCAATGCCCTAGGCCTCCAGAAGATACTTGCCTCTGCTGCAGCAGGATTCCATCAGCTACCTGTTAAGACTGACTTCTGCTTGCAGCCCCTGTAGATGTCTCTGCCCCTCTGTAGCTGTCCTTGGTCAGGGCCTCAAGTTACCCCTCTTTTACGCATGAGCACCCTATATAAGCAGCCTCCTGTGGGTACGTCTGGGATCCGTCTGCACTGTTCGCCCTTACTCTGCAGCACTGTGGGGTGAATTCTAACACCGCCTCTCTGAGACAGCATTTTCCTATCTCTTCATGAGCAGCGCAGGCAGGCCTGGTAGCACTAAAGGCCATTGGCACTGAAAGCTGCCAGCAGCCAGAGCTGTTAACGCTCCAGGCGACCAGCAACAGAGAATCAGAGTGATGGAGAACTAAAGGGAGACACTGTCTCCAATGACTGGAGTAGGTCTCATGCCTGCTAGCAGCTGCTCACTCCAGCATGCCAAGGGGGGCCACTGACACTCCGCGAGATGTTACCCACTAGTCCCCAAACCCCAGGACTGTCAGCACTGAAATAACCACGTTTTACCAATTTATGACTTCTATATGAATTAAGCAAGAATCTTCAGCACCTTGGAAGCACTTCCAGGGGTCCTCCCCCTTCGCAGACTTTGAAGAAGAGGGTGGACAAATGTGACTCACCAGCAGGCACAAGAACCAGTCCACATCTGAGTCCACATATGTCATATGGCGAGCCAGTGACATTCACTAACAGCGAGTCCTAGAAATAGCCTGAGCTGCCTGGTTCCTCCTTGCTGCTTATAGAGCTCTGGTGTCAGTAATTTAACCTTTCCACGACATAGTTTTCTTAGCTTTTAAAAATAATTGTTAGCTGGGTGTGGTGGCACACCTGTAATCCCAGCACTCAGGATGCTGAGGCAGGAGAATCACTGCAAGTTCAAAGCCAGCTTGGGCTACATAGTGAGTTCATGGCTGCCCTGAACTATACAGTGAGACCCTGTCTCAAAAAATAAATAGATAAATAAAAGTTTTAAAAATCATGAATGGATAAGTTGTAGAATTGTTTTGAGATTTAAATGTATTTTAATGTAATTTAGCTTGCATATTATGTAACTACAAACCACCATAATTTGTATTTTCTAGTTACTTGTCTTGCTTTGTAAATTTCACGGGAAATTCACTTATAGTGGATGAATAGAAATTTTGCTTATCTATTGATTATAGGTGTGGTTCTTTTAGAGCCTTGGTTTGAATTTTCGGAGGATAATCTTGGTGAGTTGAAGATCAAATTTGGATTTAATTTTATCCTCTTTTAAACCTAAGAATTTAATGTGCAGTGTAGCTTTACCTGGTGAAAAGTAGTAACTTACCTTAGAGTTCAGCCTTTTCCTCACAAAGGCAAAGCCAGGTTTTGTCAACAGAACAAATGGCAGTGGGAGCAGATTCTCAGGAGAGCTGTCCTTCAACTCTTTCAGTGAGGCTCTGTAAAGCAACCTGAGAAAGTATCATGATGAAATGGGTCATTTTTTTTTTCCTTCTGTGGCACAGAAGGCACTGGATAAGTGGGCCATGGCTTTGAACAGATATATATATAAGGAAACCTCTATGTACACAATAGGGCCAAGAAATTTTAGATCTATCAGCAGTATAAAAAAAGCATTTGGGGCCTGGCGTTGTGGTGCATATCTGTAATCCCAGCACTTGGGAGGCTGAGGCAGGAGGATTCCTGTGAGTTCAAGGCTAACCTGTTTTACCAAGTAGTTCAAGGACAGCCTGAACTGCATGGTGAACCCCCATCTCAAAAAGACAAAAAGCAAACAACAAAAACAGAAAAAGAAAAAAGCATTTGTCTCAAGGGTCTCGTTTAACAGAGAAAAAATATGTACTGTATTAAGAAGTAAATTACTGGTCTCAGGTCATTATTTGATATAAATGCAGGAACCAGATCTGAGCTCTTTAGATTACCAGGCTAACTTCTCCTCTCTATTTATACCACCTAAAACTTCGGAGAATGAAGATTAGATGAGGGCTATCAACTGAAAAGTGTAGCTAGGTATGGCGGCACATGCCTATAATCCCAGCATTGGAGAGGCTGAGGCAAGAGGATCCCTGTGAGTTCCACAATAGCTTGGGCTACATAGTGAGTTCCAGACCAGTCTGAACTATGTCCTTCCTTCTCCTCTCTCACTCTGTGGTAACATATCTCTTTTTTTAGTATAAATTTTTAAATACGCTGCAGGGTTTATTTTCACGTCAACTCATCTCTAGGAAGAGTACCTAAAAATGAACTCGTTCTTCAAAACAAAGGGACCTAAACCCAAAGCAGTGATTTAACCTGAGGGAATACTTATATAATCATGAAGTTTTGATGCTGGGTACCCGGTAGAGAGTTTTTTAAGGGTTGTATGGTCTCCAAGCACTCTGTAAATCATAGTACCAGGGAACATCTACCTGGTAGAGACCCTTGAGCCAAATGCTTTTTTCTTTTTCTGTTTTTGTTGTTTGCTTTTTGTTTTTTTGAGATGGGGCTTCACCATGCAGTTCAGGCTGTCCTTGAACTACCCTACTCTTGAGGAATGACTGGTGTCCTGACCCCAGGAAGCCACATGGCTCTGCAGAGCTCCTCACCTTTGTGGGAGCCCAGTCTTTCTGTCCTGCACTACTTGCTGTGAGGAGCAAGATGGAACATGTTCTCCCTCAGGGTGTTCGGTCTTTTCCAATGCAAGAACTGCCCGTAATGTGCATTTGAAAACAATCACCAAGTAAGTAGTGATTTATTAATAAGAATGGTGGGCACAGGCCAGGGGTGACTGCTTTTGCTCTGCAACTTTTAAAAAGAGGCAGTTTTCTTTCTCTGCTTCATGGAAAGGCAGCTGTCATTGTCCACTCCACTTCGCGGTTGTCCACAGTGTCTGTGGAATCCAGGATTGTGAAAAACAGGACCAAGAAGTGGCTCTGACAGCAACCAGTAGGATGTGTCAGAAATAAGCAGGAAGGCTGGAAGCTCAGCAGGGTGCAGAGACTCAGCAGGTGGGTCTTGACGCCCAACGTTTGTTACAAGGGCAACAAAGAACCAAAGCACCTGCTGCCCGGTAGCTTCCAGATGTTCTTGATTCATAACTGTGTCTATCCAGAAACAAGTCTTCCTGTGCGGAGGGGCAGGAAGCAGAGATGAGTGGCAGAGCAGGACAGAGCGTGAGCACGACAGTCCTGAGTTCATTCCTCGGCATGTGTGCTCACACGCATGCGCACGCACACACACACACACACACGCGCGCGCAAACCACATTTATAACTCTTTGTGGAAATAGCAGCCCAATTGCAATTAGAGTAACCAACT
>PVJX010012394.1:0-20784 GCA_004027295.1 Dolichotis patagonum
TAGGAGGTGACCATATTTGGTACAGCAAGTCGGGGGAGTTTCCTTCTACTATCTCTGAAGGCAGATATTTTTATTGCCATTTTGCTTTGTCCTGATTAACGGTGTTGCTCTATTCAATACTCTGTGTTGATGTGTTCTATAATGTTGTGTATTTCTTTGATTTTGCTGTACCTAGTAGAAGAACAACTATTGTGAAGACGAGATATACAATGTTGCCTATTACTGTTGTCCTGGTGACCTGGTGTGATGTTCTGTGCCAATTTCACTATACTGTCTCAATTGGCTTTATTCCATCCTGTTTTTTTCTGTTTGCAGCCTCACTGTGTGTTCACTTTGTATGCCTTAATTTTGTAACATGAACAGCTATTTCTGGGAGGACAGTATGTGGTTTGTCAACTAGTGATTTATGGTTTTTTTTGAGGTTCTGTATTGTTTCTACCCTTTTTTCTGTATTGCTTTTTTTTCACTTTAAAATTTTTAAAAAAAGTAGAATTGTAAAAAAAAAACAATTATGGCTTTAGAACTATTGACTGAGATTGTTTGACTTTGAAAAAACATTTGGTCAAATGAGTTAAGCCCAATATTCAGTTTACCCTGGGATTTTAACTATTTTTATGAAATCCTTTTCCTCCATTAAAAAATAATACCCAGATATGCTGGTGTACACATGTAATCTCAGCAGTGGAGGGGTGAGGCAGGAAGATCACAAGTTTGAGCTGGGCCTGGGCAACTTGGTAAGACACTGTCTCCTACATGGCTGGGATGTAGGTCAGCATGAAGGCCCTGGGCTCAGTCCCTATTACCAACACATTAAATTCTAAAACACTTTCCCCAGTTTAACTAGAATATACTTAAAAATGGAAACTGTAAGGTCATTTCCTGTATTTTTATAAATGTGTCCTTAACAAACAGGAAGAGGTCAAACTGTGGATTTATTTTAACATGAACATGGTTTCTAAAAAATAAGCATTTTTACCACAAGCACAGATGCATGTGAATTTGAGGCTTTATGGCAGGACAACACTTCCTATGTGCTTGGAAGACAAACTTCCTGTCAGGTCACAGAGTTCCTGTCTGTGTTGGCCTTTCCAATTAACATGATCAGTAAAGATTTTCAGTCCTTCTTGAGAACTTTTTCACTGAGTATTTTATCACTAAGTACTTTACACATTAATGTGCTAACACTACAAATACAGTAAAGACCAGCAAACTTCCCAAACCCTAAAAATACATGCTTCCAACTCAGTTATAAATAACAATAAATTATCTCAGCTTCTTTGATAATTTAAGTGACTACTCTGAGCACATTAAAAATTCAGTGCTTCACCTGATAGCTTTAGTTAATATGGCATCTATCAGTGTGGTTGACATTGTGGTGAACCATATGTAACAAAATTTACCATTTTAATCATTTTTAAGCTCAATGGAATTAAGTAAAATAACACTGTATGCTACCATCAGCACTACTTCTCCTGAACACTGTATCATTTCCAAAATGAAGCTACGGTACCTATTAAGCAGTGAGTCTCCATTATTCTCCACCCAGCCCCTGGTTACCACTGTTCTGTTTTCTATCTCTGTGCATTTGGTATTCTAGGTACCTCAAAAAAGTTTAACCATAAAATATTTTTACTTTGTGTCTAGCTTATTTCACAAAGTATAATGTCTCTGGGGCTCATACATGTTACATATGCTGGGAAATCACAGATTGAGGTTTTCACCTTTTATGCTTCAAATTTTTCACTATTCCAGGACTTTTGCATTTCCAGAGGAATTTTGGAATCAGCTTGTCAAATGCCACAGAAACATCTGTTGAGATTTTGACTGGGATGGTAACTGCTTTTGAGAACTGACATCTTGCAATACTGAATCTTCCAAACCCATGCACACAGCACATACCTCCATCTAGTTGTCTTCATTTCTGTCAATAAGTGTTTTACAAATTTCATGGTGTAGGGTTTTCACATTTTTGGTAGATGTATTCCTATGTACTTTGAGATACTATTGCAGATGATACTCATTTTTCATTTTCCATATCCACTTGACTGACTTTTAAATAGCCATATACTATTTTTGCAACATTGTTCAACTACTAGTTAGCTGTTATCATAGGATGTATTCACCTTTTTCCCACTTTTTGGAAGCATTTGAATAGAACAGTTATTTCTTGGAAGTTTGGCAAAAGTCACTAACTATGCCATTTGGGCCTGGAATTAATCATTGTGGAAAGTTTCTACATGCACATTTCCATTCTTTAATGGTTATGAGACTATTCAAGTTAATTATCTGAGAGTGCTTTGGTAGTTATCTTCAAATAATTTGTGTATTTAATGTAAAATGTTGAAATCTTCCCTTATTCTTTTGATGCATGTAGTACTGGTAGCAACTGTCACCTGACTTACTTTTTAAATTTTATTAGTACATCATCTTTGTCCATTAATCAGTTGATGGGCATATTTTGAAGATTTGGCTATTATAAACTGTACCACTATAAACATGAGGTGTGCATACATTGCTGTAGTATGATGTTTTTAATTCCTTTGGGAAGATACCCAGCAGGGGAATAGCTGGGTCAAATAGGACCTCCAATCCTAATTTTTTAAGGAATCTTCACACTGCTTTCCACAGTGGTTGCACCAGTCTACATTCCCACCAACAGTGGAGAAGGATTCTTTTTTCCCTAGAGCCCCTCCTGAATTTGTTGATTTCTTGATAATAGCCATTGTTTCTGGAGACGTAATCTCAGCGTTGTTTTAAATTACATCTGTGAAATGACCAGTGTTGAACATTTTTTCCATGTAATTACTTGCTATTTCTACATCTTCATCTAAGAAGTATGTATTCATTTCAGATGCCCATTTGTATCTTCAAATTTGGATGGTCTGTTTTTTTTGTTTTTGTGTTGTTTTGTTTTTTGAGTTCCAACATTCTGGATACTAGTCCTTTGAGGAACGGCTGGCAAAAAATTTTATGGGTTGTCTCTTCACTCTGTTGATGATTTCCTTTGCTGTGTAAAATCTTTATAATATGACATTCCATTGGTTGAGTCTTTGTAATATTTCCATGTGATTAGGGTTTGGTTCACAAAGTCTTTGCCTACACCTATTTCTTGAACAGTTCTACCTATAGAGAGTTCTACCTCTGAAGAGTTCTACCTATTCTCCCAGCAGATTTATGGTTTGTTTTTAACATTTAGATCTAATCTATTTTTATTTCAGTTTAGTGCATGGTGAGAGACATGGGTCAGGTTTTAGTCTTTGGCATGTTGAAAGTTAGTTTTTCTGGCACCATTTATTAAACAGGCTATCTTCCAGTTAACATGTTTGGCCCCTTTGTCAAAGACAAGGTGTCTGAGTGTGGGTTTTTTTTTTTCTATTCTAATCTGTTTCATTGATCCCCAGGTCCATTTTTATTTATTTATTTAGTCAGTACCATGCTGTTTTTATTACAGTAGCTTTACAGTATAATTTCAAGTTTGGGATTGTAATGCCTCATGCCTTACTTTTGTTGGCCAGGATTTTCTCCCCCCCCCTCTCTTCTGTTCTAGGTCTCTTCTGGTTCCAAATGCATTTTAGGATTGTTTTCTCTAATTCTGTGAGATATGTTATTGGTATTGTGAGTGAGATTGCATTACATTTGTATAACAATTTTGGGAGTATAGTCGTTTTCACTATGTTCTTCCTACCCAAGAACAAGGGATATCTTTCCATTGTCTGATACCCTTTTCAATCTTCTTTTTCAGAGTACTGTAGTTTTCAATGTAAAGATCTTTAACTTCCTTTTTTAGATTGATTCCTGTTTCTTTTTTAATACTGCTGTGAAAGGCATGGTTTAAATTTGTCTCTCAGTGAGTTATCTGTGTATAGGAATTTTATGGATTCTTGAGTGTTTACTTTGTATTCAGGTACACAACTCATTTTGGTTATCAAATCTAGAAGTCTTTTAGTGGACTTTTCGGGGTTTTCTATGTAAAGAATAATGTCATCTGCAAATAATGATATTTTAAGTTCTTCCTTTCCTATTCTTATTCCTTTTATTTCTTTTTCTTGTCTGAATGCTCTGGATAATGTTTCCAGCACTATTAAACAGGAGTTGGTGATGGTGGACATCCTTGTCTTGTTCCTGATTTTAGAGTAAAATTTTTCAGTTTCTGACCATTTAGTCTGATGGTGGCTGTTGCTATCTATTCCAATTTTCTGCAGGATTTTTTAAAATCATGAATGCGTGTTAGACTTTGTCAAATGTTTCTATTGAAATGATCATGTGATTTTTATCCTTGGCTCTGTTGATATAGTTTGTAACATTTATTGATTTGCATATGTTGAACCATCCTTGCATCTCTGGGATGAATCCTACTTGTAACAGGGTAATGCTTGCTTCCAGGAATGAGTTTGAGAGTACTTCTTACCTTTCAATTTCATTAAAAAGTCTGAGAAGTAGCAGCATTATGTCTTCTCTAAATTTCTTGTAGTTTTCAGCATTGAATCTATCAAGACCTTGGCTTTTCTTTGTTGGTAAGTTTTTAATTACATCTTGAATTTCATTAAATGATACTGGGTCATTTAGAATTTTTATATCTTTTTGATTCAGCTTTGGTAATTCATATGTATCTAGGAGTCTGTCCATTTCGTCTGTGTTTTCCATCTTACTAGAATACAGGTTCTCAAAGTGCATATTGACGATCTTCTGGATTTCACCCTTTCCATTCCTATTTCCACAGTTTGAGTCTTTTCTTTCCTTTATTTTGGTATGGTAGGTTAATGGATTATCAATTTAATTTAATCTTTTAAAGAACAAAGTCTTCAATTCTTCAATTCATTGATTATTTGTATTGTTTGCTTTCTCTCAACTGCATTAATTTGGGTTCCAATCTTTATAATCTCCCTTGTATGAGCTTTGGGCTTGTTCCTTTTTTTCCTAGAGGTTTGAGTTTTAAGATTAGTGTGTTTGATGCTGGGCCTGGTAGTGCATGGCTGTAATCTCAGCATTGAGGAGGCTGAGGCAGGAGGTTCACTGCAAGTTTGAGGCCAGCTTTGGGTATAAAATGAGTTCAAGGCTAACCTGAACTACATAGTGAAAGTCTGTCTCAAAAAGGGGGAAAAAAAGTTGTTTGAGCTGTTTTTCTGATGTGCGAGCTCACTACTATAATTTTCCCTCATAGGACTGTTTTCATTGTGTCCCATAAGTTCCTGTATGTTGTACTGACATTATCATTTAATTGTAAAAGCTGTCTAATTTCTTCTTTAATTTTATCCATGATCCTTTGGTTGTTCAGGAAGGTGTCACTTGCCATGTGTTTTTTGGAGGTTTTGTAGTTTCTTTTGCTGCTGATTTCCAATTGCATTGCACTATGGTCTGATAATATGCGTGGGATAATTTCAGATTCTTTGCATTCACTTAAGCATGTTTTATAAGCTAGCATGTGGTCTATTTTGGAGAACCTCCCATGTGCACCTGAGAGGAATGTATATTGTGATGTTGTTGGGTGGATCACCCTGTAGACATCTACTATGTCCATTTGTTCACAGGTTTGGTTCAGTTGTGTTATTTGTTTTGTCTAGTTGATCTGTGTATTTGTGACAGTAGGGTATTAAGGTCTTCTATTATGATTGTTTCAGTGCTTATTTGATTTTTCATGCATGGCAATATTTGTTTTATATAGTTGAGTGCACTGGTATTTGGTACATATTTATGATAGTTTTTCCTCTTGGAGTTTTCCCTTAACCAAGTATGTACTGACATTCTTTATCTCTTTTGATTAGTCTTTAAGTTCACTTTGTCTGCAAGTAGAATAGCTACACCTGCTTTTTTCTGGGTTCTTGTCCATGAAGTATTTTTTAAATTTTAATTTTAAAGGAAATAAAATAAAATAGCACAATATTAGATTTCCAAAACAAGATAGAATAAAACCCCCTCTAGTTGCTATGTTGCATATAGTTAACCTCTAAATAGATGCTGAGACTGCCAGCTTTAGGCCTGCAAAGTCAGTCAGACAATTCAAGCATTAAGCTGTTTGTTTACTTCACTTGCTATCATCTTAGTCTGTGTTCCTCTGAAGAGCTGGTTGATTACAGCCGGAGGGTGTCTTGCCTCCACGCCCACACTCGTGGTTTTCCTCCCATCCCACATGGCTCTCCATGAAGTATTGGTTTCTATTCTTTGACTTTCTGTCTGTGAGTTTTTGAGATAAATGATTCTGTTTGTTTTTGTGTGCAGCATATTGTTGGATATTGTTTCTTGATCCATTCTGCCAGTCTGTTTCTTCTGATTGGTGGATTTGGACTATTTATATTGACTATTATAACTAGTATGGATTTATCTTTTGTCATATTATTTTCCTGTCATTGGTTCCCTGTCTTTCCTTTCTATTTACTTGCTTGCTTTGCCTCGTAGCTTCTATTGGTATTCTTAGAATTGTGGTCTTATCTTTCTCTAAAATATTTTCACAACATTTTTTAGAGTTTGTTTCATAGTCATGAATTTCTTTAGTTGTTCTTTGTCATTTAAGTATCTTATTTCTCCATTGATTTTGAAAGTTTTTGCAGGGTGCAGATGGTACATCATTCTGGGTTGGAAGTTGTTTTCTTTCAAGACTTGAAAATACTTCACTCCGATCTCTCTTTAACATGAGTGTTTGTGTTGAGAATTCTATTGTGATTCTAATGGGCTTTTCTTTATAGGTATTTTGTTTCTTTTCTCTAACAGCTTTAATATTGTTCTTATGCTGAATTTCTGAAATCTTTACTTTTTTTTCCTTTTTAAATTTATTTAAGATCACCTCCTTGCAATTTACAGAGAGAAAATACAAAACAAGAAACAGACTTGGTTTCAAATACGTAAACAGTGTGCTGGAGTGTAAAGCATTACTGATAACACTGCTACAGAAGAGTGTTCACTTACTCCAAGGCACTTCAGTATTCCTGAGGAATAGACATGCTTTCTCTTCTTCCCACTGAGGTGTTCTCAGTGTAGGTCACTGCTCCTGCTCTTTGACATATTTTCCATGTAGAAGATAGGAGCCTGGAAATCAAGCTGACAGCTGGAATAGGCCATCCCCAATCCTATGCAAGAACCAAAGGCCAATGCCACATTCTTCTTTTAAAGAAGGTAAGAGAGAAAACAACTCCTAATCCAAAACCAGTACCTATCTTCACGATTGCATCTGCCAAGCACCAGTCCCACTTCCTGCTGAGATCAGACTCCGACATGCTCCCCATTTGCAGATCCAGCTTTCCTCATGGCCAGCCCCCACACACCAATTCCCGGCCTGAAATCTTGATTATGATATCCATTGGTGTAGAGTTATTTTGGTCATAGCTAATCGGAGTCTTTAGGCCTCACTTATCTCTATGTCAGATTCTTTTTCTATGCTTGGGAAGTTTTCTGCCATGACTTCTGTGAACAGGTTTTTTGTCATCTGCACTATCTCCTGCTTTCTCACCGACTCCAATCAATCTTATATTGTTGTTTATATTATCTTGAAGCTGTTGGACTAATTTTTCATGAGTCTTATATTTTTTAAGAAATCTTTCTTTTTGTAATTGTTAACCATAATCCTGTCTCCTAGAGCTGATAGATAGTCTTGATAGTCTTCACCTTGGTTCAACTGGCTGTATATACTTTCAAGGGAATTTTTAATCCCCTGGGTATCTGTTTGAAACTGTTTCATGGATTCCATTTCTTTTGTATGTTGGGTGTGCATGATTTCTCTTATGTTCCTAAGCTCTTCTATTTTTTATCTGTGTCTATGCTACATTCACTGAACAAGCCCTTCATTTTGATCACCATCTCTTTTTTAACCTGAGAGATTATTTTTTATCTGATTTTGTCTATATTAATTTTTTTCCCCACTGCTACTATTCCAGAAAATTCAGGTGGGTGGCCTGATTTCCTTTCATTTTCCTCTGGACTTGTCCTAGATGAGCTGCAAGTCTGGGATTGCATTTTGCTTCTCTGTCTTGTCATTTTCTATTTTTAAAATTTTTTTCTGTGTTGATGCTTATAAGTTGCTTATGGTAGGTAGCTTTATCACTAGCATGGAGGCTTCCTGGAAATGTCTCTTTCTCAGAGATGTCTTCTAGCTATGGTTAGTTCTTGGCCTTTGTATGTGTCCCAAGATCCTATCTTCCCATTTTATTAGAAATGAAGAGTTGCTCTTTATTTGGCTCAACGTCCAGTATCAAAGGACTGGGTGCTGATGATTATGACCTTAGACAGTAACAGTACTGTCATACAAGGAAGAACAACTGATTACAACAGGTATGATAAGCTGGCTAAAGTATTACAATTAGCAAAACAGTATCATCAAGTACAGCCTAGAAACTGATACTGTGTTATGAATTTGGTATCTTTAACCATAGGAGCAAGATCTACCGTTATATAACAACATCCTATATAAACCTGGAACTTGTATGCTGTGGGATTTCTCAGTAGAGGGATTTTACCCTGTGTGAGGTAAATTTAAGAGGGAAAGGGGAAAAACAAGAGATAAATGAAGAAAAATATATTACAAGCAAATCTGAAGTCAAAGGATGATCATCAAGCTTTGAGAAACTGGAGAAGAGGACAGGACAGAAAGAATGGAGAAACCAAAAGAATATTTAAGTGAAGCAGAAAGACTAGAGACAATATTGATGTGAAAATACTAAAAAAATCAAGAAAGGCAGTGGAATAAAAGAGAGAAAAGATGAAAACAAAATAAAATCCTAAACCATAAAAAAAAGACCAAAAAAAAAGGGAAAACAAAACAACAAAAATAAAATTCCTCTGGTGGCTTCAGTTCTGTGATAGTGTCCAAGTTCGAGCCCAAATCTCTGCCAAGTGCCAAGTCCAGTAGGATTAGTGCTGGGTGTGAGACTGATCTCAGCTTCCAGATGTGAGCACTGGGGCCAGAGTCTTTACCTACCAATTTTCTGTATGTCCCTTGGTGGTCTGCACAGCTCTCCCAGCTGCTGTGGTGGCCTTAGGCAGAGATAATCCAAGACTGCTCCCAGTGCTGTATACAGTCGGCCCCTTCCAGCTCTTGCACAGCTTCCTCTGTTCTACGCTGCTGGTGTGTCACTCTTCTCTTGCACCACTGGTGGCAGGACAGGGCGGGGCAGGTGGTTTGCTGTTGGCCAACTCTACATTGAGGGGAGTGCTAACTTCCTACTCATTGCCCCAGTGACTTAAGACTGTTGAAGTTCCACATCCCTCAGGCTGCTGGGAGTGGGGCAGGAGGGGTGGTACTGTTCTACTCACTACCTTCACTGCCATACTGTCAGTCTCTAACTCTGCCAGAGGTTTCAGTTAGCTGTTATGGAGCACGACAAAAAAGCAACAACAAACAAAACAAAAAACTAGCAGCCAGCCAGTGAGGGAGCAGCTTCTTGGTCATTTACCCAGGTGTACGCTGGCAGAATTTGTTGCCAGACTGCAGTATACTTTGTTTGGAGGAAAGCAAACAAAGTGAGGTGTCTTATATGTCAAATTTGTCCTGTGTAGTTTATGTTTGCCACACTATGGCAGTCCATCAGCTTTGTGGGAACTTCCCAGAGTGGTAGTTTCTTCCTTTGTTTTGTTTGATCTCCAAATCTCTTGATTCAGATTGCTTTTGGCATCAAGATGTATGTCCTTCCCTTTCTTCCAATTACCTGTGTTTTTAGATGATTTTCTGTGAGCAACTCCAACATGGTATTTCCTCTATTCAGCCATGTTGAATCTTCTCCATTTAAGCTCTTTGAGGAAAATACCTAGCAGAGGAATAGCTGGGTGGTATGGAATTTCTAATTTCAATTATGCCTGACTTACTCTTGATGTTGTTAATTTATACCTTTACTTTGGATCCAATCAGTATGCTAAGGGATTTACAAATTTTAATGATCTCAGAGAACCAGCATTTGGTTTTAGTAGTTTCTTGTCTGTATTGTTCTTTTGTTTCCTATCTTAGTGACTCCCATACCAGTCTTTATGTCCTTCTGCTTAGCTTGGATTTTTTTCATCAGTTTTTCAGACAGAAATTGAGACATCATTGTTTCAGATAGAAGATGAGACCATCATTTCAAAATACTTTTAGACATTTACTGTTCTAAATTTCCTCTAATTGCTACTCTTGCACCGTGCTAAAAATTTTGATTAGGTATTCTTTCATTTTTATTCAATTCCAAAGGCTTTTTAATTTTCCCTTAGATTTTTTTCTCATTTAGCTGTGTTAATCAGTTTCCAAACCTTTGAGGATTTTTCCAGGGATATTTCTATTATTGATTTCTTAAGTAAATCCGTTATAGTCAGAGAGCAACTTTATATAAATTGAATCCTTTAAAATGTGTTGAGATGTGTTGAGATGAGTATATTGTTTATAATGATAAATATATGAGTGCATTCTCTTGTTTGGGTAGAGCAGTTTACAGTGTTTAACTGCTTAGTATGACTGTATATTGTTAAAATCTAGTATATCTTCATTTATTAAAAAAAAAATTTATTTGAGGACCAAGGATTTAGCTCAGCAGGATAAGCGCCTTCCTTGCAAGCGCGCGCTCATGAGTTCCATCCACAGTACACACACACACACACACACACACACACGCACGCACACAAAAACTACCTGTTTTACCCATCATTAAGAGAAAGATACTGCAATCTCTGATTATAATAATTGTGGGTCTATTTCTTCTCAGAGTGCTATTAATTTTGTCTCACATATACTGAAAACTGTAGTTAAGTGTATATGTTAAGAATTCTCCAGAGAAACAACCGACAGGATGTGTGGGTATTTATTTGATGGAACTGACCAATGCAACTGTGGTGGCGTGGTAAGTCTAAAGTCTATTGGGGAGGTAGCAGGATGGAGATCAGGAGAGCTGCAGGCCAAGTCACAGACAGCCTGCTTAGGAACAGGAAGTGGCCTGGATGTGGATAAAATCAGGAGTTTGCTGACAGACTTCCTTCTCTTTAGGAGGGAGTCAGTCTTTAGTTTGATTCTAATATCTGTATGAATTCTATGGTATTAATGTTTTTCATTTTAAACAGATTTCCTGCTTCGTTGCAGGTCCCTTATTTTTTATTGAATGTGAGAGACTAAATTTTGCCTGTTGCGTACTGGATACTTTTTGTAGTGTTATGCTCTGATCTGAGATGGAGTTACTTGGAAACAATTTATTTCTGTCTCTTCCTGCTTTTAATTTTGTAAGCTGGGCTGAAGCAGCCCCTAACATAGGGCTAATTATTTACATTACTGGGAGAAACCTTCTTAGGTGTTATCCCTCACATCCTGTGAATAGTGAGAGGTTTTTACTTTGATGAGTGGGAAGAGGCACTTTCTCTGGTGTGAGTACTGGGTGCCTTTAACCCTTTCCCATGACTCTCATCTGCTCAACTCCGGTTTTCTGCCAAGCTCAGCTTTACTATGTACCCTGCGCTACAGCCTGCGAGTCAGTTAAGGCCGTAACAGAGGGCAGTCTTTGGCTCTCACTTCATCTCTTCTCCATCTCTCAGGCTCATTGTTTTGTCCATTTTTTCATCATTTCAAGTAAGAAGAAATAAATTCAGTGTCTGCTCTTCCATTTTAGTCAGAAGCAGAAGTCTCAAAACAGTTTAAAAACATTAATTTGTCTGCAGAATTCCCAAAGGTTTGTTTATCCTACAGATAAAACAACTTCTCTCCATACACCAAGTTTATGTCAGAATACTTTTGGAAACCAGTTCCTCATAGTTGTGCATTACATTATAGTTAAAAACATGAAATAACCTTGTTTTCTTTTGGAAAAACATGATTTGTGTCATAATACTAATAAGAAATTTATCTTCACCAGGCATGGTAGCACACACATGTAATCCCAGCACTTGAGAGGCTAAGGCATGAGGATTGCCATAAGTTCAAGGCCAGCGTGGGATACATAGTGAAAAGCCAGCCTGAACTACATAGCAAGATCCTATTTAAAAAATCAATTAATCGATGTATCTATCTGTCTTAATGTGAAAATGGTACAAGGGCAAAAGCCATGGGAAAAAGCCTAGGGTTAATTTTTCCGAACAGACCCAAATTAAAATCCTTACGTGGAACAAGAACCGCACAGTGGATTTTTTTTTTTTTTTTTTTTTTTTTTTTTTTTTTTTGGTACTGGGGATCAAACTCACTGCCTCATGCTTGCCAGGCAGGTGCTTATGCTGCTGAGCTAAATCTCTAGCCCACATGTAGAGGATTTTAAACATTGTGTTTTGAATGTACTCACTGTGGTGGGCACTGGTCCTGCTCATCTCCCCCAGGCTGACATCACACTGAGCAGAGCTGGCCCTCTGAAGGTAGTACTTCCTGATAGTGCAGACAAAGACGTAAATGGGAAATGGGCACTGGAAAGCATAGCAGAAGCACTCAAAATAACAGCTGTAACTCAGTTCACAAACATGTCTGTTTGCAAACTAGGTCACCAACGAAAGCATCTGGCCAAACTTTGCTTTTGTTTACAAACTCAACATCAGGTGATAAACACAACTGCAACCATCTTTCCTGCACAAACAAAAACATGGCCATCTTTTACAAAATTGTGAAACAAATTAAGTTTGTGAACTTAGTGCTGTACCTGAAGGTTCATTTTCTTTCCATAGTTACATCAAATTGTCAGGGCAGTCCTGCAACTGCACCACCTTATTTAACAGATGCCCCAGGAGAAGGATCATCTGAGAGGACCCACAGCCTTTTTTCCTTTAAGATGGTGCAACTACTATGACTCTGGGGAACAGGAGTCTGTTTTTGTGCTCTTTACAGTGGTGAGTGTTATTGGACCCTTAAGTAACATGGATCAGCTGTTATGAACTACTCCATTAATCAAAAATTTTAAAAAACATCTTTTTAAGGTTACAGCTCATCATTTTTTGTTATCTGACCAATTAGTACCAGTAAGACTCATGGTAGATCATGGCAGTTTTTAAAAACTACTGCAAATATTAAAATTTTGGACCAAAAACTTGCTTTAATTTTTTCAGTGTACCAATCCTGAGTATGAACTCATTAATGAAAGTAAATTCAAGACTGTTGTTTACCATAGCAAAACACAATCTTTTCTGAATACACCCTAGCTTCTGCTCCTGAAAGTATCTTGATTCTAGCCCAGATCTTAGCATTAGTTGGGTATCAGTCTTGACGTCATTCAGAGATAACAGTAATTATTTATGACATTCACAAGCCTTTAGGTTTAAAGCAATTTCAACCGTTGATGGACCTGGAAACTGTTATACTAAACAGTGAAATGTTTTCTTTGTTTTTGTTTTGTTTTGTTTTTGGTACTAGGGGTCAAATTTACAACCTCATGCTTGCCAGGCAGGCTCTAATGCCACTGAGCTAAATCCCCGGCTCTTAAAGCAGTGAGATGTTTTCATTCCTGAAAGTACCACATTTCCCAAACACAACATTTATTGCTGTGGTCAGTATATAATGAATTTTCTATCTAGATTCCACAAGTAAGAGTTACTCATTTTAAAAATTAGTTCTACTGTTGGCATTAAGAAACAGGTCTCTGGGGCTGGGGATTTAGCTCAGCAGCATAAGCGCCTGCCTTGCAAGTGCATAGTTGTGAGTTCAATCCCTGGTACCGATTAAAAAAAAAAAGGAAAAAGAAACAGGTCTCTGATCATATCATCATATAAAATTACCTCTGCTTATGTTGTCATTCAAAAATGGAAAACACATAATATCAAGCACATTACAGCCCTACCTGAAAATTACTTGATAATGTCATTTTTGTAAGAATGTTAACAATGCTATTTTTCTCACTAATTAAATTTATATCTATTTTTCAAATGGCCTAAAATGAAAGTGTCAACTTGACCAGGCCATGGTACCTAAATGTTTACTGTAGATGTTTTTGTGAAAGTGTTTTATGTATATATCTGGATTTTGAGCAGAACAGATGCTTTCCATGGTGTGGATGGGCTCATACAACTGGTTGTAGCTTTAAGAGGTAGAGGTGGGAAATTTGGGGAAGCTATCTTTTTAGGGATTTTGGTATTTAATCTATTTTTTCAAGTGTATTAGCATGAAGTTACACAAAATTGTTTTTCTTTATATGTGTGTGGTGACAGGAATAAACCCAAAACCTCTTGATGCGAGGCAAGGAAGGGATCCACTATAGAGCTACAGCCCAGCTTGGCTTTCATGTTTTAAATGCCTGTAGGGTCTGAGTTATAGAACCTTTTTTTGTTTTTGGAACCAGGAATCAAACTCAGGACCTTGTGCTTGCCAGGCAGGTAGTGTGCTACTGAGCTATATCCCCCATCCCTTTAGAACTTTTTTATAGTCCCAATATTGTTCATTTGGGCCTTTGCTCTCTTTTTAAATCACAGACAGCAATTTGTCAATTTTACTGATTTTTTTAAAGAAGCAAACTTTGACTTTATTGTCTCTATTATACATATTGTATGTATATTTTAATTAATATCTGCTCTTTATTATTTACTTCTGTTTTCCTGAGATTTATTTTGTTCTTTTTGTAACCTAGTACAAAGAATATTACGCTTATTTTCATGCTGTCTTTTATAAGCATTAAGAATAGATCACTTGATTAGAACTGAAAATCCAGAAATAAATACTATGCTTATGGTCAATCTTTTTTCTTTTCTTTTCTTTTTTTTTTTTTTTGGTACCAGGGATCAAACTCATGACCTCACATTTACCAGGCAAGCGTGTGAGCCACTGAGCTAAATTCCCAGCCCTAAAGCTGTCTTTTCTAATAAAATTTGGATAGTACATTTCCCTTGCTGGCATCTGACAGATTTGTAACACAGTATTCTCATAGTTAGGTAAAAATATTTTTAAACTGTATTACAAGTTATTTGACCCATGAATTATACAGAAGTATGCTTAAAACTTCCTACAGTTATCTTTTGTCACTGACTTTGCAATGCAGTCATTCATGCTCAGGATTTACAGTACAGTATAACATGATCTCTATATAATACAATATTAAGCTTTATTTATTTTTTTGGCACAGTACTGGGGATTGAACAAAGGGCCTCATGTGTGCTACACAAATGCTCTACCACTGAGCTATCTCTCCAGTCCATTCATCTGTTTGTTTATGTTGAGACAAGGTCTCCCTACGTTGCCCAGGCTGGGCTTGACCTTACAATCCTGCCTCTGCCTCTTTGAGTATCAGGAAATACCTTTGTGTACCACTCAGGACTTTTGAAATGTGTTGAAAACTTCTTTACTGCAGGTAAGACTAATTCCCTAAATATTGTATATAAGCTTGTAAGAATTTTGTAATGGTTGGGTATTGTGATGTAGATTAACAGATCGACCTTGTTGAAATCTTATCTGATTCTCCCTGTAAATTTCTAAGGGTCAAACATTAAAATTTAACTATTGTGGTAGCTTTGTCTATTTCTCTTTTATGCTTACATGCTTCTTTTCGCTTCCTTTTTCTTGATACTGGAGATTGAATCTAGGGTCTTCACCCTGAGCTGCATCCCCAGCCGTGTTTATTTTTACTTTGGGGACAGGGTCTTGCTAAGTCACTAAATTGCTCAGGTCAGTGTGAAGTTGCAGTCCTCCTACTTCAACATCACAGTGTGCACCACCATGCCTGGCTTAAATTTCAATTTTTCTTATTTATACCTTTTGAGACTAATTTCATTTTGAGGTCACAGAAATCTTCTGCGTTGGTGGCTGTGGTGTGAGAATAGATGAACACAGTTTGTTTTTCCCACACCATGCCCTTTTAATCAGATGAACTTGTTATCTCCACAATGTGAGGACATGAGCAAGAACATGGCAGTCTTAAACCAGAAACAGGGCCTCTATCAAACGTGGCCATGCTGGCACCCTGGTCTCACTCAACCCCTAGATCTATGAGATGTAAACTTCTGTTACTTAGGTCACTCAGCCTATGGTATTTTGTATAAAATTCAAACTATGACAACTGTCACCTATTTTTTAAATTGTTAAATCTTCCTGGTGACCATGGAGCATTGTTTGCTTGGGATCAGTGTATGTAGCTACATGAGGAGTCAGCTGAAAGTTCAGTGAACTCAATGCCTATTATGGCTCAGTGACACATGTCACGATTCTGAGGGAGCCTCCTGAGTAGGAGGAGCAACTCAGTAGGAGTAGGGGAGGAGATGGAAGTCATTAAGTCACTTAAAGGCTGTGTCCTTAGTCAGAACAGCATCATTTCCACAGTATTTTATAGCCAAAGCAATTCTACTGCCTTCCCAGATTCAAGGACTTAGAGAAAAATTCTTAGAGTAGAGGAATGGCAAGGTCACACTGCAGTACAGCTCAAAGGAATGAGAGATACTGAATGGCCATCTTTAGGAAACATAATCCCATATAATGGGCTTGCATGTATACTTTTCTATCTGAAGAACTCAGATGTTAAATTATGAGATATAAAGCCTTCTGGATTGCTCATATGATGCATTTTGAAATAAAATATATAATATCACATACTTCAGAGCAAGCTGCCTCCAAATTTTTCCTTGATGTAAAGTAATTCAGAAATATGGATTCCGTGAGATACTGTTTTACCTGCATGTTCGTTCTGATAATATAAAATTATCAAGCCAACTTGCATCTCTTTTATGATTACCCTAACCTCACTTTCACAAGTACTAGAGAGCATATGATGTATATAAATGTTTATAAATACCAGTGATGTGCTATCATACCAGAGAGCTAAACTTAATTCCACATTAATTTTTCACAAAATTTTAAAAAAATCGTGAAGATCAGTACTAATGAATGAAAGTCACCTTTGGTGGATAGTATTATTTCATTAAGGTAATTTTTCCTTTTGTCTTTTGAGTTACCAGTCTCTTCACATTAACTCCCTGCTTATTTGTCCATCTCTCCAAATAGACTTAAATTTCTTTTACAGTTAGGGAGCATGTCTTCCCTGTTCACTATTACATTCACCGTGGCAAACACAATGCCTAGCACCTAGCAGGCACTGGATAAGGGGGAAACCCTAGATAGTAATCATGTTTTCAACTTTCATTTATAGTAATTGTGTAAGTTGTTTCTTTGTCACATTCAAGACTTACTTAAAATAGGCCTTGGTGAAATATTTGGGGTTGTCACAATGACTATAGTGAATGTGGGTTTACCCCACATATTAAAATACTTGCAAAGGTAATTACAAAAAACATGTAGTATTTGTTTATGAAGTCTAATACGGGTAGTTCAGAAAAGTCAAGCTAAATAATAGATACAGTAACAAATAACAAACTTGATGGCTTATTAAAATGCTTTAAAAATGACTTTTTACCTACATAATAGAATCTCTATATTCAAGAGAGAACCCTGAAAATAAAACTAGAAGAACATCTATATGTAAAAGAGCAGATTATTTAGTGAAATTACTACTTCATGTACCATATTACTTTTTTTCTTTTCAAGAGTATGTTTCTATGTTGGTTACCTGCAAAGGAAGTAGAGAGCCACAATGGTGAGGGTGACCAGAACAGCCAATGCCACAAAAGCTACAAACGGGTTACTTTTGGTTTGGGTGCTGGAGCTTGGAAGAAAAACCTCTTCACAACGTGCTCCTGTGTAATTTTCAACACACCTATAGGAGAAATTTTAGATAAAGAATGCATATATGTTCTGTTAATTAAAGTGCATAGCAAGAGATTTCTTGCTATGGTATTGTTTCAGAGTGCTGAATGGAGAATAGACATGCTGTTCTAAAACACTTGCAGAGGTAATTACAAAAAAACATGTAGTATTTATTTATGAAGCCTAATGTTTATTGTTTTTTTAAATTTTCTAATGGCTTGAGAACACCAGAGAAATTATAAGGTAATCAGTCTTCTAGGCTTTGTTCTCTTCTTTTTGAGACAGGGTCTTGAGATATGCTTTCCATGCTGGCTGAACTCTGGGCTCAAGCATTCCTTTTCTCTCAGGCTTCTCAAATAGCTGGTAGTATAGGCATCACCACCACAACAAACAGCTTACCTTCTAGATTTTCAATGATGTAATTCTAATCATCTAAAATTTATTTTAATGTATTTGGATTTAGATGAATTTTTCCTCAAAATTAATAAGTGGTTATTCCAAGTCCACCACTGGATAATCCTTTACCCATCATTTCAACATTGTCTTCTTGAACATACGTCAAATTTATGTAAGTAACATTTATTTCTATTCTTTAATGATCTACACATTTAATCCTAGGGCTCTACCACATTGTTTCAATACTGTAACTCTGTAGTATGTTTTAAAATCTAGTACTTCCTTGTTTAGAATGTTTTATAATCTCATTCACCAACAAAAGTATTTCTAAGCCAGTTATTTTTAGCTCTCTAGAATTCTATGACAAGGCTAGGAGTGTAGCTTAGTGGTAGGGTGTTTACCTAGCACCCAAAAGTTCCTGGGTTCAATTCTCCAGCACCACAGAAAAAACAACAAAAAACAAATTTTGAGAACCTCTTACTGTATGACATAGAACTCTAACTTTTAGTATCACTAGTCTGTTCCTTTTCCCCTACTAACATGTTCAAAGGATAACAAAATACAAAGATTGATATAAATATACAAGAATGACATTGTTTGGTACCAAATCAATTTCTGTTCTGTAGTTATGTTTACAATAAATAATATTTTTACATAAATTTTTTATTTATAAAGTATCCTAAGAAGCTACAGAAGACACTTAACAAGTTACCCTTAGTAGCAATTCTGTGTAAATAAAAGTGTATGTGTAAGCACACACATATACACACATACTTTAAGCTGGTTTTATTGGATACAGAGGTTGATTCCACTAAATTCTCTTCCATCCCTCTTTCTAGATTAGATATTTAGAACTTTTGCCTCCATTTCTCACCTTAGACTAATAAAGATATAGACCTAGAAAGCTACACGTGAATGCATTACTACCTTTGACAAGAATGTCAGAGACTGATCATCTACCTATAAGAGAAAAGAATACCAGGTAGAGCACACAGAATCATCTTTAGTTAAATAAGCATATGAAAGTAGTTCATGATCTTTAAACCACACTCCACGTGACACAAGTTATTAGGGTGGTAGTTTCCACAGAGGGTGTCAGTTTGGCCATAGCAGCAGTCAAGATTTTTCTCAGACTACTTTAAAGATAGGGAGAAATAGAAAAATTCACTATAGGATAAAGGTGGCAAACTAAAAATATTCTGGGATAAATCACAACTGTCTAAAGTTTAAACATAAAATACCAATTTTTTCCATAAATCTTATAAGCCAATGTGAAGAGAAGAAAGATCAAATGAAAATTGTTTTTTCTCCTACACCTCCTACTTCCCAAAAGGGGAAACATACGCACACAGTCCTGGAAATCAACACAGGTATGGTTGCAGTCACCTGCACAAATAGAGAAAGGGCTTTTCATGTACTAATAAAAAAGGACCTAAATTTAGTCTTTAAACTATCTCTAAACTAACCAAGAAGTAAAATAAAACTCTACCATGATTTAATTATTTTTGTTACTCAACAGAATTCTATATTTATGCCATTTTTTAAAAAGAAGTTTAGCCACTGAAAATTCTATCACAGTTCTAAAATAATTAAATTTTCAAATAATCTTTAAACTAGGGTTCAGTTTCCACTCTAGAAAAAATAACTAGAACCCACAATAAACCCTGAAACTAAAGAATGCAGTTTTTTCGAACAAGGAAGATTTTTACCTAAAAAGCTAAGAACAGCACCTGTGCACATCAGGGCACTGCACATGCAGCTCCTGAGCAGTGGCCACACTTGTTCCACTCCCCTCTCCACTTCTGGCTTCAGCCCATCACCACCAGTTGCCTAGTATCTTCGCTGCCTGCAGCTACCATGAGAAAACCTACTGACTCGTGCAACATGGACACATGGAGGTGTCCTGGACATCCAAGAGGAGAAAGACTTGAGCTCAAAGCAAAATTCTAGCCCCTCAGTCCCAAGGCCAGATGGCAGCACAGATCAAGTATAAATAAAGAGAAGTCCTCTCATTCCTGCTTCTGCCTTGCGGAGACTGAGACTTCCACTCCTTGCCAACCTAACAAGGGGCATGAGCAGAACTGGAACCTGAAGCAGCATTCAAAGCTCTCACAAGGTGCCAACACAAGGACCCAGCTGAGCCTGAAGTCTGGGGATCTCATTAGTTCCCTGCAGGAGTGCTGGAGGATCTGAGAACTCTGGAAAGGTGGAGGTAAACCAGAGCATGGAGCCTCAGGAGAAGCACCTGGTGGGAGAAGGCTCTACCTGCTGGAAATTTCTTGGATGTTTTTATTGTCAAAGTTGGGCCTCTTTGGGAACTTGGAAGAGGAAAGTGTGGTTTTAAGGTGGCAAAGACACGCAAGAATCAGAGAGTTCCTTTTTTTTTTTTTTTTTTTTTGGTGGTACTAGAGATTGAATTTAGGACTTTGTGCTAAGTAAGCACTGTACCGCTGAGCTATATCCCCAGCCCCAGGGAGCTCCTTTTTATCCACTATTATAGTGAAACCAGGAGTTTCACTAGACCCATAAGACCCATCCAGTTAGGATGAAACAGGAGACTGATCACCTCCTGGAGTGTACAGAGTACTAAACGGGGAATCAGATGAAATCTATACCTCAAGTCAGAGGAGCAGGATGACCCCTGGCAAAAGTACCTCACAGGAGTAGCAGGAGTGGCCTGTGACAAGAGTAGCTCACAGGAGAGGTGGGAGTGAGTTTGGACAAAACCTACAGCCAAGTTGAGGGAAAACAAAAAACCAAGAACAGGGAGGGCCATGGTGTACCAGGTGGAGGAGGTGGGAGTAAAAGCACTAGGAGAACTGCTCAGCTTTAGTGCATGGGGTGTTGAGGGAGAAAAA
>PVJX010012394.1:20884-50604 GCA_004027295.1 Dolichotis patagonum
AAAAAAAAAAAAAAAAAAAAAAAGACTGAAGGGGGTCCAATACCTCTTTCCCTTGAGGGAAACTCACATTATGAATCTTAGCTAACTGATAAATTCACTTTTAGCTTCCAGTTCAAGTTGGCATTGTTGTTTAATTAATATGCTTAAAATGTTTCTCCTGCACTATAAATTTTTTTCTGCCTGTTTTGAGACAGGGATTCACTAGGCAGTTCAGGCTGGCCTTGAGCTCACTTTGTAGCCTAGATTGGTTTTAAACTCACAAATATCTTCCTGCCTCAGCCTCCCAAGTGCTGGGATTATAGGCATGCACTACCATGCCCAGTTTGCACTGTAAATTCTTAAACTACAATTACAGAATTAATTTGTTCTTTTCTTGCTCTTCACAGGTTTAAGGTAAGAACACTGATTCAAGGTTACTTAGGAGTCTACAGGCAGCCAGTCAAATTTAAAATGTGTCAATCAGACTAAAGGGGAAAAAAAGTAAGGGAGACTTTAAAATCTAAGCAGCTGCAACCAAGTTTGTTACAAAAAATTTATATTAAGTAAGATGAAAAACAATACATAAAGAAACCTATAAGTTTTATACATTAGATATAAAAGGATTTCATATGATAAAAGTTTTATCCTGCTAGAAAGATAGAAATAATGACAAAACTGGAAAATTTATATATGTAGGAAAAAGCTTGTGGAATAGTTTATAAAATATATATACATATACATATACATATATAAAAATATATACATATATACACGTATATATGTATATGTGTGTGTGTGTGTGTGTGTGTGTATATATATATATATATATATATATATATATATATACACACACATAAACACTTGCTTGTTGGTCTGGTGGAGCCCAAGATGTTCCTTTTAAAAGCTCTGCATTGCTCTTAAGGTCTAATGTGGCTGCATCCCTGACTCTATTATAAGTCAGTCCTTCCCAGGTCTCAGCTCTCCTCTCTGACTTGGTCTTTAACACGTCCCAAAATATAAACATCTATTGATTTTGATTAAAAATTTTGTTATTACATAGATGAGATACATTTATATGGGGGTAAAATTTCTGTGTATGGTTATTAACACTATTTAAAACTCTTTGTAAAGTTTATTGACTCTCCTTTGATGTTGGATGGCCAGCTGAGGGGATGACTGATATGGCTGTGTACATAGGGTGATAATGAGAGACAGAATGACCAGGGCACCTGGATCAATTTCCCTACATTGGTCCATAGCCGAATATATTTCAAACTCAACCCATATGGCTTCAGCCCTGTCTGCCTGCATATTGCAAGACACTCGTAGCCTGAGTTAAGCCCACGACAGAAGAAAAAAGGCAGCCAGCTCTACTGGGAAGCTCATGGACAACAAACAGAAAAATAAAGAAAACCAGTCCTACGAGAGCTGTCAGAGGAGACAGAGACCCCTCCTTCTTTATCCCCAAACCAGCTACAAAGACTAGAGGGCTTTACTGACACGAACGTGACCCAGCTTTTGGAGGTGGCCACCAAACTGTTTGTAAACCATGACCAGAAGGCCAAATGGGAAGCTGATAGGAGGGTCAAAACTAAACTAAATAAAACACCCCCCCCACCAAAAAAACCTCAATCAGATCTGTTGGCAGCTCTACTCACAGGAAAAAAGACAAAAACCACTAAGGAGTTGGGGTGTGGATGTGGGCAGAATGAAAGCTAAACCAGGTCAAGATTTTCCAGCTGACCAAAACTAGGAATCAATTGAGATCAATGTGTGTGATATAAAAAACATGGACACTGGAAAAATCAGTGCCCAGAAAATGATGACAGAAATGACAAAGTTATAAAACTAGAAAGTCACCTGCTATAAAGGCTACTACCCCAGGAGGACTCAGAGGCCAAGCTTATTGAACAGGCAGAAACTAAGTTATGAGGACTAGGCTAGACCAGGCTCTATCTGCTTAGGCCGCCAGGAGCCCATGGTCATGGTGAATGTAGAAGGCCAATTTATGGACTTTACGGTAAATTATGGAGCTGAGCACTAAGTAATGACATAATCCATTGGGCTGCCATCCAAGAAAAATGTGACCAATGTAGGAGCCACTGGAGTCTCAGAAAAGAGGCCCTTCTGTTGACCAAAAAAGATATGTCATGGGACATGAGAAGTCCAGCATGAATTCGTGTACCTTCCAAACTGTCTGGTTCCCTTGTTAGGGAGAGACTTGCTCCAAAAGCTAAAGACCCCAATTACCTTTGGGTCACAAGGTGATGTAACTCTAATCCTGGCCAAACCAAAAAATATGGTGTTAACCCTTACCATCCCATAAGCAGAAAAGTGGAGAATGTATTATACAAGCCACAAAAGACCAACTGATGAAGTATTTGGACAGTCACACAAGATTCCTGGGTTATGGGCTGAAGATAACCCACCAGAATAGCTGTAAATCAGACACCAGTGATAATGGAATTAAAGCCGGGGGCAACTCCACTTAGAGTACACCAATATGCCTCCCCCAGGAAGCCATATAGGACATTCAAGGACATTTACAGTGGCTCTTGAAACATGAAATTTTGACTAGATGCCAGTCATCCTGAACACCCCACTTCTACCAGTACGTAAGCTTGGGACCCATGAATATAGGCCAGTGCAGGATTTGCATGCTGTAAATCACACCACTGAGACCATTCACCCAATGTTATCAAGTCTGCACACACTGATGGCACTTATTCCAACAAGTGCTTCTGGTTTACTTAATTAGATTTAAAAGATGCCTTTTTCTGTCTGTACATCCTACCAGTCAATCAGCCTGTCTTTGCATTTCAATGAGAGGATCCTGTCAGGGACATAAAAGAACAGTTAACCTGAACTAGGCTTCCTTAAGGCTTCAAAACCTCTCCTACAATCTTTAGAGACACTGGCCACTGACCTCAAAGTTTTCATCACATCAGAGGACAACTGCACCCAATTGCAGTAGGTAGATGACTTCCTTTTGGCAGCCCCAACCCGAGAGGATTGTTATCAGGGAACTAAAGTCCTCCTTCATTTACTTTGGGGGGCAGGTTATAAGGTGTCCAAGAGAAAGGCGCAAATTTGCCAACAAAAGGTCAGATATTTAGGTTTCACTGACAGAAGAAGAGTGCCAACTAGACACTGAATGGAATAGGCTGTCTACTCCTTCCCAATTCTAACCACCTGGAGCCAGATAAGAAAATTGTTGGGGACATCAGGATTCTGTCATATTTGGATCCCAAATTTCTCACAGCTGAACCCCTTATATAAAGTCACAAACAGGGGATAAAAGGAGCCTCTACTTTGAGAAGCTGACCAGGAGAGAGTATTTAAACAAATCAAAAAGACTTGACATAGGCCTCAGCCTTAGCACTGCCAGATATAACTAAACCTTTCTTCTGTATGTCCATGAACAAAAGGCATGGCCATGGGGGTCTTAACCCAGGTCATGAGATCCTGACATTGCCTGGTGGCATACTTGTCAAAACAGTTAGAAGGCCTATCCTGCTCATGCAGGAGGCAAACAAGCTAGCCCCGGAGACAACAATTGACCATTTAAGGACTAAACTAGGTTATAATCTTAACCAAAGGAGGCATCATTGGTTGTCAAACCCATTTATGACTAGATATTAGGGGCTTGTATATGAAAATTGCTACATAGCCTAACGCAGCTAGTTTGCTCCCAAACTAGGAGTTATGCTTCATAACTATGTGGAAATTTTAGACTAAATATTTTTTATTTTTTATTTGTTTTTATTTTAAAGAGAATAAAACAAAAGAGGGCAGAACAAAGCAGAACAGAACAACATAAGCAACACAGCACTTTACAATAAGACAACCGGACATTAACAGTAGCTATCAAAATATCTCTTTCTCTGCTATAGTTGAGCATAGTTTCAAATACAATAATATCAAACATAACAAAATAGTATAAAACCATTCAAAAGAGTGAAAGAATTACAAGACATTCTGAACCGAATAACAGAGAATGATCAATGGCTACTATCTCATTTTCCATAAAAAATTTGTTTATACTATCACATATATTAAAATCCTAATAAGACACAACATGATAGAACCAATGGTAATAGAAGAATAAAAGCATGGTAGGACTTCAAGATGATATTAAATCAGCAATGGCTGCCATATGTTTTGTTTCCTTCAAAACAGCTGTTCATACCATCAGACATAATAAAGTCAAACAAAACAGAATAAAACCATTCCAGCTGATGAATGAAAACATTAAAAGGCTTCAAAGCTATGTAATGTGGAATCATGATTACCATAAAATCTTATGTACTCTTATGAATTCTCATACTAGGGAGACTATGTGGTATTTACACATGTGAGTCTGGTTTATTTTGCTTATAAGTATGGTCTCAAGTTGTGTCCATTTATTTATAAATATCTCAATGTGACCATTCTTTATAGCTGAGTAGTACTCCATTGTATAAAAATACCAAACTTTTTAATCCATTCCTGAGTTGATGGGCACTTAGGTTGTTTCCAAGATCTGGCTATTACAAATTGTGCTGCTATAAACATGGGTGCACATATATCACTGTGGTATGATGTTCTGAGTTCTTCTGGGAATATGCCTAGAAGTGGTTTAGTTGGGTCAAATGGAACTTCCAAACCCAGATTTTTGAGGAATCTCCAGACTGACCTCCACAGTGGTTGCACCAGTCTATACTCCCACCAACAGTGCAGTAAGAGTTTCTTTTTCTCAGTAGCCTCTCCAGCATTTGTTGTTGTTAATTTTCTTTATCCTGGCCATTCTTTCTGTAGTGAGATGGAATCTCAGTGTGGTTTTAATTTGCATTTCTTTAATGACTAATGATGATGAACATTTTTTCATGTATTTATTTGCCATTTTTATTTCTTCATCTGAGAACTGTATATTCATTTCGGATGCCCATTTTTTGACTGGGTCTTTGAATTTCGAGGGTCTGATTTTTTTTTAATTCTTTATATGTTCTAGACAGAAGTCCTCTGTCTGAGGGACAGTTCACTAAGATTTTTTCCCAGTTTGTGGGTTTTCTGTTCACTCTGCTGGAAATCTCTTTTGACATGCAGAAACTCTTTAATAAGATGTGATCCCAATTATTGATTCTGGGAAGTATTTCCCATGCAGTTTGGTTCTTGTTCATGAATTCTCTACCTACCCCTATGTCTTCAAGATTTTTACCTACTTTGTCTTCCAGCAGATTTAATATTGCTGTTTTATTCATATCTTTGATCCATTTAGATTTTAGTTTAGTACATGGTGATAGGCATGGGTCTAGTTTTAGTCTTCGGCATATGGATAGCCAATTTTTCCAGCACTATTTGTTAAAGAGACTATCGTTCTTCCAGCGAACATATTTGGCCCCTTTATCAAAGATAAGGTGGTTGAGTGAGTTTGTGGTTGTGGTTGTATCTTCCAGTCTATTCCATTGATCTTCAGATCTGTTTTTGTTCCAGTACGATGTTGATTTTATTACAGTAGCTTTGTAGTATAACTTCAAGTCAGGGATTGTGATGCCTCCTGCCTTGCCTTTGCTGCTTAGAATTGCCTTTGCTATTCTAGGTCTCTTGTGGTTCCAGATGAATTTTAGGAGTGATTTCTCTACATCTATGACGTATGTTAGTGGTACTTTGATTGGAATTACATTGAATTTGTATAATAATTTTGGGAGAATGGCCATTTGCACAATGTTTATTCTTCCTATCTATGAACAAGGGATGTCTTTCCATTTTCTGAGGTCCTCTTCGATTTCCTTTTCCAGGATATTATAATTTTCCCTGTATAGCACTTTTACTTCTTTTGTGAGATTAATTCCTAAGTATTTCATTTTTTTGAAGGTGGTGTGAAGGGTGTGACTTCTCTTATTTCTCTCAGTGCTTTTGTTGTTAGTGTATAGGAATGCTATTGATTTTTGAGTATTAACTTTGTATCCAGCTACATTGCTGAATTTATTTATTACATCTAGGAGTCTTTCAATGGAGTTTGGGGGTCTTCTATGTAAAGTATTATGCCATCTGCAAATAATGATAATTTAACTTCCTCTTTTCCTACTTTTACTCATTTTATTTCTTTCTCTTGTCTAATTGCTCTGGCTAGTATTTCCAGTACTGTGTTGAATAGGAGCAGTGATAGGGGACATCCTTGTCTTGTGCCTGATTTTAAGGTAAAGGCTTTCAGTTTCTGGCTATTTCATATGATGCTGGCTATTGGTTTGTCATAGATAGCCTTTATCATATTGAGATAAAGACCATCTATTCTAATTCTCTGTAAGGTTCTTATCATGAATGAGTGTTGGACCTTATCAAAAGCTTTCTCGGCATCTATAGAGATGATCATGTGGTTCTTCCTTTTGGCTCTATTGATATGGTGGATTACATTTATTGATTTACGTATGTTGAACCATCCCTGCATTCCTGGGATGAATCCCACTTGGTCGTGGTGTATAATCTTCTTGAGGATTTGCTGCATCCTGTTTGCCAATATTTTATTGAGAAATTTTGCATCTATGTTCATTAGGGAGATTGGCCTGTAGTTCTCTTTTTTAGTTGGGGCTTTCTCAGGTTTTGGTACTAGAGTAATATTTGCTTCCAGGAATGACTTAGGAAGGCTTCCCTTTCAATTTCATTGAAGAGTTTCTGCATGTGGGAATTAAGTCTTCTTTTTATTTATTGTAGAATTCCTCAGTGAATCCGTCTGGGCCTGGCTCTTCTTTGTTGGCAAGGACTTAATTATGTTTTCAATTTCATTAATAGAAATTTCATTAATAGAAATAGAAATTTCATTAATAGAAATTATGTTTTCAATTTAATTAATAGAAATAGAAATAGAAATTAATAGAAATAGAATAGAATAGAAATTCATTAATAGAAATTCAATTTCATTAATAGAAATTGCTTTCATTAATAGAATTACATTTTCAATTTCAGTAATAGAAATAGCTTTACATCTTCCTCATCCAGCTTTGGTAGTTCATATGTATCTAGGAATCTGTCCATTTTTTCTGTGTTATCGAACCTATGAGAGCAGAGGTTTTCAAAATAGGTGTTGATGATCTTCTGTATTTCCACAGAGTCTGTAGTAATTTCACCTTTTTCATCCCTTATTGCATGAATTTGAGTTTTTTCTTTCATTTTTTAAATAAGGTTGGGTAGGGGCTTATCAATTTTGTTTATTCTTTCAAAGAACCAACTCTTTGAGTCACTGATTCTTTGTATTGTTTTCTTAGTCTCTATTGCATTAATTTCTGCTCTGATCTTTATAATTTCCTCCCTTCTTTTGGCTTTCGGCTTGGCTTGCTCTTCTTTTTCTAGATTTTTGAGCTGTAGCATCAGGTTGTTTATTTGTGTTCGTTCTGGCTTCCTAATGTGGAACTCAGTGCAATAAATTTTCCTCTGAGGACTGCTTTCATTGCATACCACAAATTCCAGTAAGTTGTGTTTGTATTTTCATTTGCTTGTAGATATTGTTTAATTTCTTCTTTAATTTCCTCTGTGACCCACTGATTGCTCAAGAGTGTATTATTCAGTTTCCATGTGTTTGTGGGGGTTTTGCAGTTGCTTTTATCATTAATTTCTAGTTTCATAGCACTATGATCTGATAACATGCATGGGATAATTTCAATTCTTTTGTATTTACTTAAATATGTTCTGTGGGCTACTATATGGTCTATTTTAGAGAATGTCCCATGTACTGCTGAGAAGAAGGCATATTCTCATGTTGTTGGATGGAACACTCTGTATATGTCTATCAAGTCCATTTGTTCACAGGTGTGATTCAGTTCTGTTATGTCTTTGCTGATTTTCTGTCTAGTTAATCTGTCCCTTTGTGTCAGTGGTGTGTTAAGGTCTCCTGTTATAATTGTGTTATTGCTTATTTGATATTTCATTTCTGTTAATACTTGCTTTGCATAGTTGGGTGCTCTGGAATTTGGTGCATATATATTTAAAATTGTTATCTCTTTCTCTTGAAGTTTTCCCCTAACTAGTATGTAGTGACCTTCTTTATCTCTTTGGATCATTCTTGGTTTGAAGCTCACATTGTCTGCAAACAGAATAGCTACCCCCACTTTTTGTGGTTTCCTGTTGCATGAAGTATTGTTTTCCATCCTTTGACTTTCAGTCTATGAGTGTCCTTTTGGGTTAGATGGGTTTCTTGTAGACAGCATATGGTTGGATGTTGTTTCTTGATCCATTCTGACAGTCTGTTTCTTTTGATTGGTGAGTTGAGGCCATTTACATTAATGGTTATAACTGTTGTATATTGGTTTATTGTTGACATGTTATCTTTCTGCTGTTGTATCTTTACCTTTCCATTCTGTGTAATTGTCTGCCTTGCTTAGTGGTTTTTTCCTACGTGTGTCTAGAATGTCTTTCAGTATTCTTTGTAGGGTTGGTTTGGTAGTTATGAAGTTTTTCAGCTGTTCTTTGTCATGGAAGTATCTTATTTCTCAAAGGATAGTTTTGCAGGGTACATCAATCTGGGTTGGAAGTTGTTTTCCTTTAGGATCTGGAATACTTCACTCCATGCTCTTCTTGACTTCTCTGTTTGTGTTGAGAAGTCTGCTGTGATTGTGATAGGTTTTCCTTTATAGGTGATCTGTCTTTTCTCTCTAACAACTTTTAGTATTCTGTTCTTATGGTGGATTTCTGGGATGGTGATTATTATATGTCTGGCTGTAGTTTTATTTTGGTTATGGCTATTTGGAGTTCTATATGCTTCTATATGTCACTAATCCATATGTCAGTTTCCATTCTTATGTTTGGGAAGTTTTCAGCTATGACTTCTGTAAATAGCCTCTTGATATCATTTGGGCTATCCCCTTCTTTTTCATTTATCCCTATTAATCTTACGTTATTTTTCTTTGCATCATCTTGCAGCTGTTGAATTGTTATTTCCTGATTCCTTGTTATTTTAAAAAGATCTTTCCTTTCCTATTCACTAGCTGTGATCTTATCTTCAAGGTCTGAAATTCTATCTTCACTTTCGTTGAGGCGGTTTTGGCGACTTTCAATATAATTTTTTATTTCCTGTATACCTCTTTGAATGTGCTTCATGCATTCTGTTTGTTTCTTATAGTGTTCATTCAGGGAGTCTATCTGTTTGCTTTGTTCTTCTAACTTTTTAGCTGTGTCTTCACTAGATGTGTTCGGTATTTCTTTCACTACTTTTATGATTTCTTCTTTTACTTGGGCAATTATTTCTGATTTGAGTTTCTGATTTGAGTAGGGGACTGGATAGGAACTCAACCTCTGGGAGTGCAGGTCTTAAGCTCTCCCCAGGCCAGCCCCGCAGGACTGATGGTCCCCTTGTGTGGTCTCAACCTCTCGAACTGAAAGAAGGCCGCTGGGCATGGTGCACTGAAGCCCACGGAACCTCTGGGGCTTAGTCCAGTATCCCAGGGAACTGGATAGGAACTCAATGGCCAGGAGTGCAGTAGACTAAATATTCTTAAGCTAAAGAGATCCCACCGTTTGCCCTCTGTAAGACTCAGATGTTGAATATTTCACAGATGGAAGTAGTTTTATGCTAGAAGGGGTCCAATAGGAAGGATAAGCAGTAGTGACATTGGACTTTGTGGTAGAGGCCCAGCCTGTGCCCACTGGAACTTCAGCCCAGAAGGCAGAGCTAAGAGCCTTGGTGAGGGTCCTTTTACTAGTCAAAGACAAGAAAGCTAACATTTACACTGATTCCAAATATGGCTTTGTAACATTACATTACATTACTTTTGGGGCTATGTACAAGGAAAGAGGGATTCTAACTGCTGGAGAAAAGGAAATACAAGGAGAAAAATTTACAGTTATTAGATGCAGTATGGGCCCCAAAGAAAGTGGCTGTTATACACTGCAGAGGGCACCAATAGACTGGAATGTTGGAAGTCAGAGGAAATGAAAAGCAGACAGAGAAGTGAGATGGGCCAATGTTGGAAGCCCCCATCCCCAGCCTGAAAAAGGGACCTTGGCCATACCTCTCATCTTGGAGCCATCTCTACTGCAGATCCCAAAACTACTTTCCAAATGAAAAAGCTTGGCTTGCTTGAGAGTCTGGTATTATATCAAGGAAGGATGGTGGAAATTCTCTGATAGGAAACTGGCCATCCCTGAATTGATGGTCCCCCAGGGTTGTGAGACAATTCCACCAAGGTTCTCACATGGGAAAAACAGCACTAGAGAAGCTGTTAGGCTGCCATTTTTATATGCTACAATTCACTGCCCTCACATGAGCTGTGTGAATAATGCCTAGCCTGTGCCCAAAAACACCTGAGATGAGGGTTCACTCAACCCCACAGAATCCAGGAAACAGGTGTTACTCCAAGTGAAAATTTGTTTATGGGTTTTGTTAAACTGCCTTGAGCAGGAAGTTATAAATCTATATTGGTGCTTCTCTGTACCTTCCCGATAGGCGAGGCCCCCCACCCCCCCAAATAGAAAAGGCACAAGAGGTGACAAAGATGGTGTTAAGAGACATTATCCCAAGATTTGGGATACCCCTAACCTTAGGGTCAGACAATAGGCTGGTATGTGTGGCTGAGATAGTCCAGCAGCTCACGCAGATGTTAAAAATAAAATGGAAATTACATATGGCTACAGAGTTCAGGAAAGGTAGAGCACATGAATTGGACACAAGCAACTGCTGAAGAAATTTTGCCAAGAGACCCACCTGAGATGGGACCAGATCCTGTCCATGGTCCTCCAAAGCTGGAGTGCCCCTACCAAACAAACTGTGCATTCCCCTTATGAAATTCTATTTTGCCAGCCACCCCCAGTCATAGGTTAAATTAAAGATAACTTCTGAGAACTAGGGGAATTGTTCCTAAGGAGACAGACACAAGCTTTAGGGATAGCCATGCAAAATATCCATAGCTGTGTATAAGAGAAGATACCTATAAGTCTGGCAGACATGATACATATCTTTAAGCCTCAGGACGCTGTTTGAGTCAAGAAATAGAATCCAACCACCTTGGAACCTATATGGGAGAAGCCCCCACTGTAATCTTGTCTGTCCCACTGCTGTTCAAGTTGCAGCAATTTTGCCTTGGGTCCATCACAGTTGGCTGAAGCTTGCAGCCTAAGACAGGTTTACCATCCAGCAGGATTCAGACCATCTGAACCAGTTCATCCTATGGTAAGACTGAGCCACCACCAAGAAAGACATCTCTGTTATGGTCACCCCAGAATTTGATTAGTCTACACAGTGCTGAAGCCTAAGGAGAAAACAACCCTGCTCTGGTCACTAGAAGCTAATCGGTCCATACACGACTGAAGCTTGAGAATCAACATGGAGCTGCCATGATAATGTGAATTTCTTTTCCTTTTTCTTATGATTCTCCCTCTGTCCAACAGGGAGCTATTAACAGGGTAAATGATAATAGTAGTGATGCTCTCTGTTAACACTCATTTATAGAAAACATCAAAGGGAGGAATGAAGCAGGGATTTTCAAAAGAAAAAGTAAAATTTCCCAAACTTCCCCCTACCTACACCTGTTGTTCTTTGTTCTAATACAGAGAAAAGTGGTAACTTTGTCCTTATAAGTAACATTTTATATCCTCCTGTTTCCATAACATTTTGTTATGCCTGGGCAAGGCCGCTAAAATACAAAACTGTCACAGCTTGAAAAACTGCCTTCGTTCTTCTGCCAGCACACATGTTCTGTGTCAAAGACCAGCCCCCTTGACCAAATGTGTAAAAACTGGAGCCTGTCCTTTGTCCAGCACTCAGCCATTGTGGATACACAAAAGTGCCAGCTGAACCAGTGTGCACCTAAAAATCCTGAAATAAAATCCTCCCTTTCGTTTTTCTGATCTCAAATTCTGCAACAATCTAGCACAGATACAAACATCAGTAACAGCACAACTATGGTGCTATTTTGCCACAAAAGCCTTAGTCAGAGATTCATGTGCTTATAATAGAGCTCTCTGTCTCTCCCCTCTACTCCCGTTCTTCACAGTCAGGAAAAAACCTGACCGTGAAGCCTCCTGACATTTGGAGCACCAAAGACACTCAAAAAAATTTCAAGTAAGTCAGATGTGGTGCCATAGGTCTATAGGGTTGAGGCAAGAGGATTGCAAGTCTGAGCCCGGCCTGGACAACTTAATGATGTAATGAGACCCTGTCTCAAAAAATTAAAAAGGTTTGGGCCCCACAATGTATTCATTGTATATTGTAAATGTGTTTTAAAATGGGAGGCTGGGGATATGACTCAGTGCAAACAGCCCAGGTTCAGCCCTCAGTATTGCAAAAAAGAAAGAAAAGAAAGAAAAATGAATGTTTCCCCCTCCAAATAAAAATCTATAAACATGTTATTCATGTTTTTTAATGAAAGCTTTTCAAGTTTAGGTAAGATTAAATGTTAAAGAAAATAGACAAACTTGCTGATATAACTTACATAAATGTTTTGTCTATATAATACTTTGAGTTTAAAGGAAATAGGAATGCTTCCTATATAAGTTTAGTGGTCAGATCAGGATTTAAGCAAACAGAAAAAAGAACATGTATAGCAAGTTTCTACTGTCAGAGCACAAGCAAAAATATGCTTTTGTAGGGAAAGCAAATTCCTGGTGGTAACTTTAAGTACAGCAAAGTCAAGAGATAACCTCTTGTTATTGTTTAGTTAAATCCAAATTTAAATAAAGGGGGATAAATTTAGACATGCTGTATTCAATAATTAGAATTGGCTAATCTAAAAGTGAATTGTAAACTTTGAGTTATTTATCATTTAAAAAGTGAACACTGCCTATCAGCTATTGTATATAAGAAGTCTACTTTTAAAGTTCTAGCTCATTTATAAAAGCTTTATCCTTAGTTACAAGCACCAAATTTCAGGCAAACATAATTCCATTACAGGTTAATAAGGATGTAAAAAAGAGATAGACAATTGGTATTACTAACTGAAGCAAAACAGAAAAGTCAAGTGTTGCACCAGCATTTACACAGAGCTAAGTAGTTTTTGTCTTTATGTGAGTACTCTCTTGCCAAACTCTTTTTGGGCATTATTTCTGCACAGACAGCCAAGCAGCAAACATTTGTGCCACCCAACAAGATGAATACCAAGCACTAAGGAGTAACGTGTTTTCCTGGGACTGAAGATTAATGTGGAATAGATACAAATGTTCAATCAAATTTTTAAAAAACCTCCAAAACTCAGAATCCATATGATATATTGGTTTTCCAAATGGAAGCCATCAATAATCTGACCCTAAACAAGAGATGTTTAGTACACTAGATAGGAAATAAACTCATCAGATTATTCAGTGTTCAAGGTAAGTAGTCACAACCTTTAGCATGAATGAAAGAACTAAGACTGAAGCATACAAAAGAAGTACCATTTAGCATCAAGAAGGAACACGGAACCATGAGCTGGAAAAAAAAAACTGGTTTCTTCATGCTTATGGACTATGTGATCTTAAATTCTCTAACACTCTGTAAAATCAAAACAATAACTGTCCTATTTCATAGGGTTTTTTTTTACCAGAATTCATTACACAATGTCTAAAATGCTGTGAGTCACACTATACAAATGAAAATGAAATTAAGTAGTCTGCCAATTAAGTAGCCAGGTTTACATCTACTATTGGACTGTAGAGGATAAAAATTATAGCTAGGAAAGGCTGAGGGCATGGTGGTCAATAAATGTGCTAACATTATTAAACATTTCTCAAAAATAAGAAACAAAGTTTATAGCATTGTTAAAGAACTCCATAACCAAAGAGAGGCTTAATGTCAATGCCACTTCACTTGGGCAGATGTATCCTGAATAGAAAAATTCTAATACTGTCACATGTAAAATCTGACTTCAATATGACCATATTCTACGGTAATCAAAGTTCTATCTGAAACTCACAAAAAATGGGGGAAATAAAACTGTTAGAAGTATTATAGAAAATAAACCGACAGCATGGTTTGGATCTCTTTAATAGTTCAGGGCCTATAAAACTCACTCATATAGCCAAAATCTAACATATTCTTACCAAACCTTTATATCTCAAGAATGCAAGGAAGACAGTCTCATAGCCTTTGCCTTTTTCATTAGCTAGTGCCATAAATGGAAATTTATCATGCAATTATTCATAATATCTATAGAGTTACCTAATATTCAATCATTTTTGTGGATAATATTTTATTAGCTCAACCAAAATTTTAATGTTATTATGATATTAGCACCACAAGAAACTAATAATTATGAGTACTTCAAATTTATTAATCTAAGTACAGTTAAAAAGCAAAAGACTGTTACCCTGGTACTTCATATACTGAAATGAAGACTGTATGTGAGTATCAGTGATCAAAGTCTTCATAGAGAATAATACATATTTGTCATTAGGCAAGGTTATTATTTATAGTTCTATTGTGAAGGATTGCAAGTTTTTAGTAAAGTCACTATGAACATTTGAAACACTTTTTTTAAAAAATTGAACTTTGCTAAAGTAAAAGTGGAGGAAAGAAGCACTTCAAGCAAGTGACAAAAGTAAGCTACAGTGGTATGGAAACATGACCTTCATTCAGAATGCATGCACTTGCCAGTATGCCTGTAGACACTTTTGGAGGAAATACCCATACAGTGCTGCAGGGTTAGCCAGAGTACTGAGGCAAAATTTTATGATTTAGTTTTTTTTAAATTTTATTTAAAAAGAAAAAAAACCAACGAAACAAAACAGAAAAAAGGGTAGCAACAATACAGAATTCCAAAGGAAAAAAAGAAAAGAACAAAAATTATTTAGTTTCTTAATGTTGTCCTCTTTTTCTATATTAACAAAATAATTGACTCATGTCTCTTTTCTCCCTATGTTGTCTGCCTCAACAGGGAGAAAAAGCTAAAACTACTCTAAAAATGTGGTGCCTATTTTTAAAAAATAAAACTACAAATAAAATACACACATATATTTTTAATTGCCTATTACATTATAATTCTTAGTGTACAAAATATACACATTTTTATATACAAAGTATAAATAAAAATTGGTATATATAAGTTTTTAAATTTTTTAGTAAATATAAAATTCTATTTAAATAGTATAAATAATATGTATGTAAACCTTCCAACTGCAGAGATGTTTCCCTGTAAAAGTTTTGATAAAACTTTAAAGGTTCATCAAGACCCGAGTCAGGAACAGCTGGAAAGACTTATGCAATTAAACCACAGTTTTAAATGCACAGTATTCATGCTGGCATCTTACCTTCCCAGGCTTCAGGTCTCAACAACCTTCTAACGCAGGGAAAATCTCATGCCTCAACTTGGAATAAGACAAAGAGAAGCCAGCATCAGTTCACTTCCTGACAAAAGAAGTTAAGTATTAGAGCTGGGCAAAAGTCACAGTAGTCACTCTGCACAGTTTTCCAGTGTATAAAATAATTGTGGAAGAGATAATGGAGTAGCTTTTGGCTGTCTTCCAAAGGAGAAGGTAGCTCCTCCTGGGGGTAAATGATAGACACTAGCTAAAAGGATAACCAAAATTCAAAAGCAAACACATCACTTTATATAATTTCAATTTATATAATGTGTGTAGCAATAAGAAGAAAATAAAGAGGTTTAAAAGTAGGATATATACTGCCTTTCAGTGGTCCTCCACTTCCTTAAACAGCAATGCGCTAAGCCAAATCATTCTAGGGGATAGGTCCTATTCTTGGACAAGTGACACAAATTAAACTCAAGCAGAAGAGAAGCAGACTTAAGAGAGCACGTGTGCTTGCCTTGTTGTATAACCCCATTCCACCAACTGTAAGTCAATTATTCTAAGTTACAAGAAGCACAGTGATCTGGCAAAATATGAGGTGTTTTTGTTTTTGGTTTTTGAGATTTACTGCCTCTAAGTTTTGTTTAAATGTGGTGACGTGAAGAAAGATGTATCAGCTGTTCTTCCTGAGAACACTAATGAAGAGTGTCAAATGAAAAGGTTACTAAAATGAAAAGCGTTAACAAAATGCACAGCTAAATGGAGCAGTTGTTTTATACATTTGCATCTGTTTGAAGCTTTGATGCTATTATTTGTGTTCTGTGAAGCATTCTAAAGATTGACCTAATACCTAATGATTAATAAAGCATATGGTAAAGTGACAAAGGTCAAAATAAAAAGGACTTTGACCTAATTAATATCAAAAGACATTTACCCCCCCAATACAACCTTCCACTAAATTTAGGAATGAAGTCTTATCTAAAAACAATGGCAAGAACCAACCTATCTTAACTAACTAACCTCATAAAAATCTTAACTTTTTCTGTGGTTAATAGAATGACTCAATATCCTGAACTTCCTTTTGGAATCTCAGTTTAGTAAAACATACAATGAGATCCAGTAAAATTGCTGATAGACAACAATACAATGTACAATTAAATAAGGCAATATGCCAAATGCAACAGCACAATATGTGTTGGTTTCCTTACACTTTCTAATTTTAAGTGATCCTCAACCTAGTAATTTATTTTTTTTTAAAGAGAAAAAACAATAAAAATAATGATACAAAATTTCTAAAGGAGATAAGGAAAGAAACTGTTCAAAAGGAAAGAGAGAGTTTGATGGGGGAAAAGAGGAAAGAGAAAAGGGAAAAGGAAAAAAATATATATATACAAGGTAGTTAAGATAGTTATACTACTAATTTCTCTTAGTTCATTGAAAAGAAAGGTTTCTGCTTGTATCATTTGATCAATTTTTCATGCCTATATCTTGTAATCTGAGCAACTACTTTGAAGATGACAATACACAATGTGTTAACTACTCTTACTCTATTATCTTGTACTAATTTTACTGTTGTATAACTAGCCTTTCATATGTCACGTTTGTACTCCTAAACTGCATTTCTTAAACAGACCTTAGTCATTACCATCTGTTCAACAGTGGGACTGATTAACGAGGAATCAAAAAAAGTCAGTGAGCTCCAAAATGACATATACCCAAAAGATGATATAATAAACAAACTGATCAATGTAATTATGGAAGAAACAAATACAAAATCAGAAGAGCTAACCTAAACTGTTTAAAATATTAACAATAAATTTACCAAAGAAGTAGACTCTATGAAAAGATGACCAACAGAAATTCCAGTGATAAAAAATCGTATTGAAGATATGAATAGCAGAAATAACCAATGCGAAACAGGGTTTCAGAAATCAAGGAAAAAATGGAAATATATGGTGTTTTACTACAAGAACCCTGAAAAACAGTAAGAGAGCAAGGAAAATTCATCCAACAGCTACTTGATGCTAAGTAGACTAACCTAAGGCTAACTAGAGTTAGAAATTAGAGGACAGCACACATGGAATAAAAATCTGTTTACATAAATCATAGCAGAAAACTTTCCAAATATGTGGAGAAATCTAAACATATAGGTAACTAAGGCTTATAAAATGCCAAATAACTACAATGGAAAAAAATGCTCTGCCTACACATTATAGTAAAAATCTCATGAATCTAACACAAGAACAGACTCTTAAAAGCTGTCAGAGAAACAAAAAAATCTCCTCTGAAGGTAAACCAACTAGGATTACATTAGACTTTTCAACACTTCTTCATTGCAATACTTCTTCATTGCTGGGAGGGCTTGGAGTGAAGTGTTTCAAGCCTTCAATGTAAATAACTTCCAGCCCAGACTAATAAATCTTGCAAAAGTATCTTTCAAAATCAATGGAGAAATAAGTACATTACATGACAAAGAAAACCTTAAGAAATTCATGAAAACCAGACCAGCACTCCAAAAAATACTCAAGAAACTAACAGATAACTAAACTAACAAAGCCACAAAGTCTGATGGAATGATTACTGCAAACAAAGTAAATAGTTAAAGAAAAAGGGAAAAAATAAGTATACAACAGAAAAACACAGCAACAGAAGTAAGTCAATATGTTTTAGAAAATGGCCCCAACTACCCAATTAAAAGATTGGCAGACTGGATCAAAAAAAAAAAGCCAATGGTATTTTGTATTCAAGAAACTAAAGCAAAAGGAAATTTAGACTAAAAATCAAAGGAAGAAAAACAATATTCCATGCACCAAGACTGAAAGGAAACAGGTAATAATCTTATCTTCAGACAAAGTTGACTTGAGACTAAAACGGAAGAGGCAAAGTAGATTACATTTTAGTTAAGGGAACAATTCAAGAAGAAATATATATGTGCTGAACATTTGTACATCCAATTTCATAAAACAATTGTAAATATATATGTGCTGAACATTTGTAAATATATATGTGCTGAACATTTGTACATCCAATTTCATAAAACAAACACTACCAGACAAAAAAGATCAAATAAACACCAACACAATCATAAAGAGAAAACTCAATAGCCAGCTTTCACAAAAAGATTAAACAATAAACAAATTCCAGCATATAACCATACTTTTGAACAAATGGACTTAATGTGTATCTATCTACAGTATTCCATCCTAAAACAGAATATACATTCTTCTCTGTGGCGTGTGAAACTTTCTCCAAAATAAGTCACATATTAGTTCATAAAGGCTGCTTAAATAAATACAAAATAATTGAAACCATCCCATGTATACTATAAGATCACAGTGCACAGAAACTAGAAATCAATCACAAAAGAAACCACAGAAATTTTAGTAACACTTAGACATTAAATACTATAATACACTCCTAAACACTCAGTGGGTCACAGAAGAAATCAAGGAAGAAATTAAACAATCCTCAAAGTTAAATGATAATGTCAACATACCAGAATCTATGGGACACAATGAAAGCAGTCCTGGGTGGGGATTTTGTTGCAGTCATTGCTCATATTACAAAAACAAAGTGAGCTCAAATAAATGACCTTATGATGAACCTCAAGATACTGAAAAAACAAGAAGAAAGGGAGGATTTATAGAGATCAGAGATCAGAGTAGAAATGGAATGGAGACTAAAAAAAGTATTGATTAATTGAAGATCTAGTTCTTTTAAAGATAAAACAAAACAGACAACCCCTTAGCCAAAACATGGCAAAGCAAACAAACAAACCCAAGCAAAGGAAAATGCAAAAGGATTCACATCAATGCAATTAGAAATAAAAAAGGGAGAATCACAATAGACACCACTAAAATCCAAGAGATCATTAGTTAGCTACTATGGAAAATTGGGCTCCAACAAATCAGAGAATCTCAGATTCTTAGACACATATGAACTAGCAAAACTGCACTAAGAAGTAGGATGTTGATGTAACTAAAAACCTAAAATGTGTGGCACAGGATTTTGGACCAAACACTAGTGGAGGTCTAATGGGCAGTAAGGAGATGATAAACAGAGGCTTCAAGTACAAAGAAAAAACTGAGATATAGAAGCTGAATGTGGCCCCAACAGTGGCCTCAGATGATACTCTAAGGAGCGGCATTTCCTAGGTGAGACCAACCCAAATTCCTCTTTTACAGAATTGTAAACAAAGAAAACCACTGTTAGGGTGGTTTATTATATAAACTACTACAAAAACATAAGTGAAGATGTGATAAAGAAAACAACCACAGACATTTAAGAAAATTTTTAGAAAATCATAAAAGAGGCTATTTTGATCAATTCATTACAAATAAATTTGAAAACCTGGATGGATTGAATAATTTTATAAGAAAATAGTTTACTAAAAATGACCCACAAAGAAAAACTCTAAATAGATTTATTTCTAGAGAAAAAAACCCAAACTGATCATTTTCCATAAAACAAAATTTAGGAGCTAGTTCTAAAAACAAACATTAAATACCAAAAATAAACAACAGTAAAACAAATTAAAACTCCCATGATCTAGACAATTGAATAGTGAATTCCCCCAAACTTTATTTTTTATATTTTATTTTAAAGAGTATAAAACAAAAGAGAACAAAGCAGATCAGAAGAAAACACTGTGACACTGATTTCAAAGCAAGACAACAGTGGCTACCATAATGACTCTTGTTTTCTTCTAAATAGTTGTCTACATCTTCACACACAATGAATTCATATAAAACATAATAATATAAAACTGATCAAAACAGAGTAATGAAGACATTACAGACCTTCAAAATCAGACAATAGGAAAATGAACAATGGCTACCATAATGTTTCTTGTTCTCTTCAAGATACCTTCCTGTATTTCCACAGGATCTGTAGTGATTTCATCCTTTTCATTCCTTATTGCATGATTTGAGTTTTTTCTTTTTTTTAAAATAAGGTTGGGTAGGGGCTTATCAATTTTATTTATTCTTTGAAAAATTAAATTGATTAGTTGATTTCTGCTCTGATCTTTATAATGTCCTTTTGGCTTTGGGCTTAGCTTGTTCTTCTTTTTCTAGATGTCCACACCTTCATGTATGCTGAAATTAAATAACACAAAACAGACTAAAACCACTGTGAACATGAAATAAAAGCATTGCTGGATTCACAGCATGACGATAGAAAATCAGCAATGGATACCATAATGTCTCTTTTTCTTCAAAGTAGCTACTCATTTCATAACGCATAATACAATAGATTCTCATAAAGTGTTTAGAAGTTCTAGGCATGTATAAGCTTCTACATGTACACCTATCCTTTCTGTATTAGAGGGAAAAACAAAATAAAACAAATTACTAGAAAAACAAGAAACAAAAAAGACAAATAACAATAGCAAAGAGCGCACAACAATGATGTAGACTTTCAAAACAAGGTGGTAGGAACATAACTAAGGTAGTTATTTTTACATAGTGATCTTCAAAAGAGTTCCTCAGATCACCAGTTACAAACATGCAAAATTGTTCCAATCCCATGAATGTTAACTGTTTTGTTTCAAGAACTAATAGAATTTGTAGCACAATCATCTTGGCTATCCTAAGTGTGTTTATACAAATTTAGTTATTTTTTCTTTTCCTTTCCTTTTTTTTCTTCCTTTTCCCTGAGATATTATTTTCTCCCCTTTGAGCAGATTCTTACCCTTTCACAGTATTTATTGAGGATATTGTATCTTAGGTACACTATGGAGACAATACAATATTTACACATGTGAGTTTGATTTATTTCACTTAGGAGTATGGTCTCAAGTTGCATCGATTTTCTTATAAATATCTCAATGTGATCATTATGTATAGCTGAGTAGTACTCCCAAATTCTGCTGCTATAAACATAGGTGCGCCTGTATCACTGTGATACAACGTTTTCAATTCTTCTTGTAATATGCCCAGAAGTGGAATAGCTGGAAACCTCCAGACTGAGATCCACAGTGGTTGCACCAGTCTACACTCCCACCAACAGTGCAGAGGAGTTCCTTTTCCGCCACAGTCCCTCCAGCATTTGTTGTTGGTAGTTTTTTCTTTTTTTAAAATTTTTTTTAAAGAGGAAAAACAAACAAACAAAACAAAACAGAATAAAGGGTAGCAACAATACAGAATGCCAAGGAAAAAAGGAAAAGAACAACAACAACAACAACAAAACCACTAATAAATCATAACTTGACAAATTACATACTGACATCTTGGAAATAGTTGTTCAAATTACAAAATTAAAACATGCAAAGTAGACATTCAAACAGTGAGACTGTTAACAGTTCTGCTCCACAATCTGACAAAAACAGCAATATGGTCATCCATTTTACACACTTAAACATACATGCAGTTATATCAAAAGGGTAAAATTAAACACAACAAAACAGAACAAAGTAGATCACAGGACAGCAATGTAAGAGATATAAATTTCAAAGCTAGACAATTGGAGATATTCACTCTCTATCGTATTGACTCTTGTTTTCTTCCAAATAGTTGTCCATATTGTCACATACAGGGAATTCACATGAAAACAACATAGTATGGAATTGATCCAAGCTGGATGACGAAGGCATTTCAGGTCTTCCAGACCAGACAATAGGGAAGCCAAAGAATGGCTGTCATATTATCTCTCATTCTCTTCAAAACAGCTGTCCATACCTTCATGTGTGTTGAACTTAAACAAAACAAAACAACTAAAATCACTTTGAACAAAGAATGATAGTATTGCTGGATTTCACACCATGACATTACGGACTCAGCACTGGGTACTGTAGTGTCTCTTTTTCTTCAAAGTAGTTGTTCATCACAGTTCTCAGATGAAGATATACAAATGGCAAACAAATACATGAAGAAATGTTCACAATCAGTGGTCATTCGAGAAATGCAAATTAAAACAACATTGAGATATCATCTCACACCGGAAAGAATAGCTGCCATCAAGAAATCAACTGATAACAAATGTTGGCAAGGCTGCGGGGAAAAAGGAACACTGCTTCAGCGTTGGTGGGAGTGCAGACTGGTACAACCACTATGGAAATCAATATGGAGAATTCTCAGAAGACTAGGAGTGGAAGCTCCATTCAACCCAGCTATTCCCCTCCTGTGTATTTTCCCAGAAGAACTGAAAAGTACTTATTACAGTGATATATGTACACCTATTTTATAGCAGCCCCATTTGTAATAGCTAAATCTTGGAAACAACCAAGATGCCCATCAACTGCAGAGTGGATAAAAAGATGTGGTATTTTTACACAATAGAATCCTACTCAGCTATAAAAAAGGATGATCTTGAGGCCTTCATAGGGAAATGGAGACAACTTGAGACCATCCTCATTAGTGAAATAAATAAGCATCATATTTATAAATATCACATTGTTTCTCTGGTGTAAAAAGTAATAACTATAGGAGTAATAAAACCCAAAATGTGTAATTGCTACTGTAAAAAAGAGAGGAAAAGAAAGTGCTCTAAAGGATATAATTGCATGTATGTTTAAGTGTATAAGATAGATGACCATACTACTGTTTTTGTTAGATTGTTGAGCAGAACTGTTAACAGTGTCATTGCTTGAATGTCTACTTTGTATGCTTTAATTTTGTAACCTGAACAACTATTTCCAATGATGAGAGTATGTAACATATCAAGTGGTGATTTCTTAGTGTTTTTGTTTTTTTGTTGTTGTTGTTTTGGGGGTTTTTGTCTGTTTGTTTGTTTGTTTTTGGTTCTTTTATTTTTTTCCCCGTTGGAATTCTGTATTGTTGCTACCATTTTTCTGTTTTGTCTGTTTTTTTTCTCTTTAAAGTTAAAAAATAAAAAATAAAACAATAATAAATAATAAAAAAACGAAAGTAGTTCATTTCAACATGTGATACACAGTTGGTTCTCGTAAACTGTTTATAAGCTCTACTCATGTATGAGTCTCTACATGTATATCTATCTTTTCTTTATTAGAGGGAAAAACAAAACAAACCAAGACAAAACAATTCCTAGAAAAGCAAGAAGCAAAAATTCATATAAAACTACAATACAAGGTGATCTACAATGGTTACCATGATGGCTCAGCAGTATATTAACAACATTAAAAAAAATGAAGCATTGGAGATATTATAAGACTTCAAAAGCAGGCAATAATCAAACCACAGTGGGTATCTTAGTGAATCTTGTCATCTTCAATGTAGTTGCCTATACTCTTAGACTTGATGCTATCAATCATAACAGATTCAAATAAAATCAGTCAATACAAAATAGCAATCTAACAAACCAGATTCAAATAAGATCAGTCATAAGACAGTATAAGTTATACATGGCTTCAAATTAAGTTGATAGGAAATTAAGAATGATTACCATAATATGTCCTCTTATTTTTGAGATAGCTGACCATGTCCTCAAGTCTAGTGCAAGTAGACAAACTGGAATAGCATGTAATCCATCCAAGCAGAGTGATGAGAATAACGTAGATTTTAAATCTTGTTAGCCCATTAACCATATCCTCTGCCTTCCTGTTTTAGACAATTCCTACCCTTTTAGTCCCATAGGGTGCATTGCTTATTTTGGGTCCTACTGCCTCCCTATATAGAGCATCTCAGTGGACCCTATCTCCTGATCTACTCTGCCTGTGTTTCTATTAGTATTTTGAGGCTCTCTATACTAGAGATTACAGCCAATCTTCTCTGCCTCATTTCTGCTATTCTGTTTTTCTGCCATTGGTTGTCTATTTTTCTCTTCCACTCCACTGTCTGCCCCTTCACTGAGGCCTCTCTGCCACTGTTCCTGAAATGCTCGTATCTTTGTTCTCTCTCTAAAATGTCCTTCAGTATTTTTTGCAGAGTTGGATTGGTGGTCACAAACTCTCCCAGTTCCTCTTTGTCATGGAAGCATCTTGTTTCTCCATTAATTTCTAGAGAGAATTTTGCAGGATACATCAATCTGGGCTGGAGGTTGTTCTTCAGGGCTTGAATTATTTCACTCCGAGCTCTTCTGGACTTGATGGTCTGTGTTGAGAACTCTTCTGTGATTTTGATGGGTTTTCCTTTATAGGTGATCTGTTTCTTTTCTCTGGCTTCTCTGGCTTTTAATATTCTGTTCTTATATTGAATTTCTGGGATCTTGATTATTATGTGTCTGGGTGCAGCTCTGTTTTGGTTGTAGGTGACTGGAGTTCTGTATGCTTCATACGTCTGCATATCCTTTCCTTTTTTTAAGTTTTCCTTAATAATTTCTGTGAATAGCCTTTGCAATTCTTCTGTTTTGACTCCTGCTTCTTCATTCACATGCTTTATTCTTAAGTTATAGATCCTCTTGTCATCCTCTAACCTTTGTATTGTTATTGCCTGCTCCCTTGTTATTTTTAAGAGATCTCCCCTTTCATGATCACACATTGCAAGCCTGTGTTCAATTTTTAGTTTCTTTCAAGCAGTTTTTCCAACTTTCTATAGAGTCTTTAGTTTCCTGGTAATCTCTTTGAATCTGCTTCATTAATGCTAGGTTTGCTTTATATTCTTCATTGAATGTTTCTCTCCTTTTGTGTTCCATTCTTCTCTCTGTCTCTTCTTGAGAGGTGCCAAGCTTTTCTTTTACTAATTTACTTCTCTCTTGTTTAACTTGAATTTATATTTCAGTTTTGAACTCGTTTATGAGGTCCCAAAGATATCTCTTTATGTCTGCTGATGCTGTGTTTGATGTTGCATGTTTGCTGCCCTCATTCTCTTTTGCATTTACCTCTCCTGGATCAATATTCTCAGGGTTGGGGGCTGGGGGCTTTTTCTTATTTCTCTCTCTCATCATGTTTTTGGTTCTTTCCATGTAAGTGTATAGTGTAATTCCCAGCCCCTTTTCTTGTTGGTTAGGGTTCTTCTGGAGCATGCAGGCTAGAGGCTGTATGGTTTGATTTTTGTTGATGAATTTCCTGCCTATCCCTATGTCTTCAAGACTTCCAGCAGATTTAGTGTTTCTGTTTTAAAATTTATATCTTTGATCCATTTTGACTTTCTTTCCCTTCCTTCCTTCCTTTCTTTTTTCTTTCTTTCTTTCTTCTTTCTTTCCTTTCTTCTTTCTTTCTTTCTTTCTTTCTTTCTTTCTGTACCAGAGATTGAACTCAGAACCTCATACTTGCCAGGCAAGGTGCTTATGCTGCTGAGCTAAATCCTCAGCCCCATTTCTACTTTAGTGTAGTACATGGTGATAAGCAGGGGTCTAGTTTTAGTTTTCGGCATATGGAGAGCCAGTTTTTCCAGCACCACTTATTAAAGAGACTATCTTTCTTCCAGTAAACGTGTTTGGCCCCTTTGTCAAAGATAAGGTGGCTGAGTGTGTTTGTAGTTGTAGTTGTATTTTCTAATCTATTCCATTGATCTTCAAGTCTGTTTTTATTTCAGTACCATGCAGAGTTTATTACAGTATCTTTGTAGTATAACTTCAAGTCAGGGATTGGGATGCCTCCTGCCTTGCCTTTGTTGCTTAGAATTGCCTTTGCTATTCCAGGTCTTTTCTGGTTCCAGATGAACTTTAGGAATGATTTCTCTAGACCTGTGAGGTATGCTAGTGGTATTTTAATTGGAATTGCATTAAATCTGTATAACAATTTTGAGAAAATGGCCATTTTCACAATATTTGTTCTTCCTATCCATGAACAAGGAATGTCCATTTTCTGAGCTTCTCTTTAATTTTTTTCAGAGTATTACAATTTTCACTTCCCTTTTACTTCTTTTGTTAGATTGATTCCTAAGTATTTCATTTTTTTTGGATGCTATTGTGAGGGGGTGTGGCTTCTCTTATTTGTCTCTCAGTGAGTTTGTTGTTAGTGTATAGGAATGTTATTGATTTTTGAGTGTTGACTTGGTATCCAGCTACATTACGGATTTTTTATTATACCTAGGAGTCTTTCAATGGAGTTTTGGGGATCTTCATGTCATCTGCAAATAATGATAATTTAACAACTTCTTTTCCTATCCTTACTCCTTTTATTTCTCTCTATTGTCTAATTGCTCTGGCTAGTATTTCTAGCATTATATTGAAAAGAGTGGTGATAAAGGACATTGTCTTGCTCCTGATTTTAGAGTAAAAGCTTTCAGTTTTTGGCCATTTAATATGATGCTATTGGTTTGTCATAGGTGCCTTTTATCATATTGGGGTAAAGACCATCTATTCCATTTTTCTGTAGGGTTCGTATCATCAGTGAGTGTTGGACCTTATCAAAAGCTTTTTCTGCATCTATAGAAATGATCATGTGATTCTTATTTTTGGCTCTATTGATATAATGGATTACATTTATTGATTTGCGTATGTTGAACCATCCCTGTATTCCTGGGATGAATCCCACTTGGTTGTGGTGTATAATCTTCTTGATGATTTGCTGCATTCTGTTTGACAGTCTTTTATTGAGAATCTTTGCATCTATGTTCATTAGGAAGATTGGCCTATAGTTCTCTTATTTGGTTGGGTATTTCTATGGTTTTGGTATTATGAGCTTCCAGGAATGAATTATGGAGAACTGCTTCCCTTTTAATTTCACTGAAGAGTTTGAGGAGTGTTGGCATTAAGTCTTTTTTGATTTTCTTGTAGAATTCTAAAGTGATCTGTCTGGACATGGGCTTTTCTTTGTTGATAAAGTTTTAATTACATTTTCAATTTTGCTAATTGAAATTGGGTTATTCATCAGTTTTACATATTCTTGACCCAGCTTTGGCAATTCATATGTTTCTAGGAATCTGTCCATTTCTTCTGTGTTATCAAACCTATGAGAGTAGACATTTTCAAAGCAGGTATTGATGATCTTCTGTACTTCCACAGGGTCTGCAGTGATTTCATCCTTTTCATTCCTTATTGCATGATTTGAGTTTTGCTTTTTTTTAAATAAGGCTGGGTAGGGACTTATCAATTTTATTTATTCTTTGAGAGATTAAACTGATTGATTGATTTCTGCTTTGATCTTTATAATGTCCTTCCTTCTGTTGTCTTTGGGCTTGATTGCTCTTTTCTAGATGTCTGAGGTGTAGCATCAAGTTGTTTGTGTTTGTTCTGTTTTCTTGATGTGGGAATTCACCGCAATAAATTTTCCTCTGAGGACTGCTTTCATTGCATTCCATGGGTTCTAGTAAGTTGCATCTGTATTTTAATTTGCTTGTAGATATTAATTTCTTTTTTAGTTTCCTCTGTGACCCACTGATTACTCAGGAGTGTATTACTCAATTTCCATGTGTTTGTGGAGTTTTTGCAATTTCCTTTGTCATTAATTTCTAGTTTCATTACACTATGATCCGATAATATGCATGGGATAATTTCAATTCTTTTGCATTTACTTAAGCATGTTCTGTGGGCTAGTATATGGTCTGTCTTAGAGAACGTCCCATGTGCTGCTGAGAAGAATGTATATTCTAATGTTGTTGGGTCGAACACTCTGTACACATCTGCTAAGTCCATTTGTTCACAGGTGTGAGTCAGTTGTATTATATCATTGCTGATTTTCTGTCTAGTTGATCTGTCTCTTTGCATCAATGGGGTGTTAAGGTCTCCCATTATAATTCTGTTATTGCTTATTTGACTTTTCTTTTGTTAATATTTGTTTTGCATAGCTGGGTGCTTCTGAATTTGGTGCATATTTAGTTAAGATTGTTATCTCTCCCTCTTGAAGTTTTCGCCTAACTAGTATCCAGTGACCTTCTTTATCTCTTTTGATCATTCTTGGTTTGAAGTTCACATTGTCTGCAAACAGAATAGCTACCTCTCCTTTTTTGGGGGTTCCTGTTGCATGAAGTATTGTTTTCCATCCTTTGACTTTCAGTCTATGAGTTTCCTTTTGGGTTAAGATGGGTTTCTTGTAGAGAGCATATGGTTGGATGTTGTTTCTTGATCCATTCTGACAGTCTGTTTCTTTTAATTGGTGAATTGAGGCCATTTACATTAATGGTTATAAGTGATATATGTTAGTTTGTTTTTGGTCATGTTATCTTTCTGCTGTTGGTTCTTTACCTTTCCCTTCTGTTTAATTGTTTTCCTTGCTTAGTGGTTTTTTCCTGTGTCTATCTAGAACATCTTTAAGTGTTCTTTGCAGGGTTGGTTTGATGGTCAGGAAGTTCTTCAGCTGTTCTTTGTTGTGGAAGTATCTTATTTCTCTCTCTCTTTTTTTTTTTTTTTTTTTTTTTACAACATAGGCAACACAGTACTTTACATTAAGACAACCGGACATCAACAGTAGCTATCACAATATCTCTTACTCTGCTATAGTTGAGCATAGCTTCAAATACAATAATATCAAACATAACAAAATAGTATAAAGCCATGTATAGAGTGAAAGAATTACAGGGCTTTCTGAACCGAGTAACAGAAAATGATCAATGAGAACTATAATATCTCATTTTTGATAGAAAAATTTTGTTTAAACTATCACATATATTCAACTCCCAATAACACAATGTGATAGATAGAACCAATGGTAGTAGAAGAATAGAAGCATGGTACGACTTCTAAGAAGGATGATATTAAATCAGCAATAGCTGTCATAATGTTTTGTTTTCTTCAAAACAGCTGTTCATATCATCATGCATGACATAGTCAAACAAAACAGAACAAAACCATTCCAACTGATGATTGAAAACATTGAAAGGCTTCAAAGCTATGAGATGGGGACTCATGCTTACAATAAAGTCTTATATACTCTTATGAACTCTCATACTAGGGAGACTATATGGTATTTACCCTTGTGAGTTTGGTTTCTTTTGCTTAAGAGAATGATCTCAAGTCGTGTCCATTTATTTATAAATATCTCAATGTGGTCATTCTTTTTTTAAAAATAATTTTATTTAAAGAGAAAAAAACAAAACAAAACAGAATAAAGGATAGCAACAATACAGTATTCCAAGGAAAAGAACAACAACAAAAAAAACTAAAAAAATTATTGCTTGACAAATTACATACTGACTTCTTGGAAATAGTTGTTCAATTTACAAAGTTAAAACCTGTAAAGTAGACATTCAAACAGTGAGACTGTCAACAGTTCTCCACAATCTGACAAAAACAGCAATATGGTCATCCATCTTACCCATGCAAATATACATGCAATTATATCAAAAGGGTAGAATTAAACACAACAAAACAGAGCAAAGCGGATCACAAGAAAGCAATGTAAGAGACAAAAATTTCAAAACGAGACAATTGGTGATATTCACTCTCTATCATATTGACTCTTGTTTTCTTCCAAATAGTTGTCCATATTGTCACATACAGGGAATTCACATGAAACAACCTTGTATGGAATTGATCTGAGCAGGATGAGGAGGGCATTTCAAGTCTTCAAGACCAGACATCAGGGAAGCCAAGAATGGCTGTCATAGTGTCTCTCATTTTTTCAAAACAGCTGTCCATACCTTAATGTGTGTTGAACTTAAACAAGGCAAAGCAAGCTAAGATCACTTTGAACAAAAAGTGATAGTTTTGCTGGACTTCACATCATGACATTATGGAATCAGCACTGGGTATTGTAATGTCTCTTTTTCTTAAAAGTAGTTGTTCATTTCAACATGTGTTATATAGTTGGTTCTCGTAAA
>PVJX010012395.1:0-50542 GCA_004027295.1 Dolichotis patagonum
GGTCTGGGGTGGATGAGTTGGTCTTGGGAGGGACAGGTCAAGCAGCTGTCCTTACCCAAAGGTGCAGAGTGTTTGAGTAGTTTAACAACCACTGGGACATACCGGTGCCTGTTGGTTCAAGATCAGCCTTGTTTGTGTCTAGATCAACTTGGTGACCACAAGGGTAAAAATCACTTGCTGTCTTTGTAACTAATCCTAGCAGGTGAGCTGACCAGTGTGGAAGAATCTGGCTTCCAACCACTAGTGTCTGCTGAATACAGAAGACAGATGGGGCATTAGAGCAACTGCACCACTCTGATCCCGGTCCACCTGCAGAAATTCCAAATCCTGAGCCCAGTAGCAGTGGGCTTACTATTCCGGGCCAGCCACGTTTGTAAGTGTAGAAGGCCCACTGCAGTGCTGAACCCTTCTGTCTCCTAAAGAGAGAGCCCTGTCCATCCCTAACCCCAGGAGTTTTCAGGGGCCCACAGAGCTCACCTAGCAGCAGAAATCCTATTTCCCACCTTCTGCCTGCTTGGGCGCCCCAGATCAGTGTGTCCTTGTTTCTCAATGTTACTTAGCCCTCGGAGAATCTTCTGGACGCTGTGAAGCCTCTTACACAAAAATATGCACAGAGGTAAATGTACGCAAACTCTGACAGCTTTTCACAAGCATCACCTCCTGGTCTTTATTCACAGCCTGGGTGAAACAACTGCTGATGTAGGGTAGCATTTTTCAGTCTCTGAGTTGTAACACACAAGATTATGAAAACAGATAGTGGATCACAATCAACATTTTGAAAATGAGATACAACAGAAATCACCCAAGCGTGTCAGAAACTGGTTTCTATTATAAACCCACAGGCACGCATCCTGGGTGATGCACTGGGTGGAGGCTTTCCACTGGTGTTTGTGGACAGGCCTTACTCAGGAACACCTGTGAGGGCACTGGGCTTGTGGACTTTCCAGTCTCTTCTGTTCCTGGGCCACTGACATCGCCTTACACTCCCTTTGGACCTGACATAGGCAAGGACTATCCACAGGTTTCCTGTGCGCAGAATCAGTGCCGGTATTTCCTGAAGCGTTTTGCTTCTTGCTTTGCGATGGGTAGAGAAGAATAGGAGAGAGTCATTGCGACACATATCATTTTATTTTGGTTTGGTTTGGTTTGTTTGGTTTGGGGTTTGGGTTTCGTTTTGTTTTGTGTGTTTTGGGGGTGTTTTGTTTTGCTTTTTGGTTTGGTTTGGCGTTTTTTGCAGTCTTGGGGATTAAACTCAGGCACTACATACTGAACTATATCCCCAACCTTTTTTATCATTCATTTTGAGAATGAGTTTCCCTGAGCTGCTGGGCTGCCTGGGCTGAGCTCAACCTCGCAGTCCTCCTGCTTCAGCCTCCAGAGTGGAATTAACAGGCATGCACCACCACACTTGGTTGTGACATATGTCATTTTGGGTTTTATTACTTGTTTTTTGTTTTGGTAACAGGTCCAGAGTCCTCCTTTTATTTTGTTCTTAAACTTCAGTTTGCATCAAAATCACCAGGAAAGCTTGTAAAAACACAGCTACCCAGACCCCAGTCCCAGAATTCAGTGGGTCTGGTTTGAGACCTGAGGACTTCATCCCTCACAAATCCCCAGGAGCCGCCATCCTGCTGGCTAGTGGACCACACTTTGAGAATTGCTGCTTTACATTATGAACCAGTTAAAAGCGTAAGATCTGATAAACCCAACATAGTATCCCTTGGGTTTCAAAGTTCATAGCTCATTACTTTTGGCACAAAGGAACCTACTAGAATTTAACAATTCCTTTATACTACAGCATACAGACATATGATTATATGAGCTCTTCTGAATATGTTGGGCTCAGTTTAAAACTTCTACTCCTTGAGCTTGTCTGAAACCCCAAACCACAGGTAATCAGCCTAGAAATCTGGGCCTGTCATGAGTGAAACACCCAAAGTGACAGTTTCCAGTCCCAGAGCTGACTGGTTTGAGCTACAACTATGTTACTATGTCCAGTATTTTACTGACAGCCTGGGTACGTGATATGGTACATCTGGGGAGATAGCAAATTGGTGGATAATAGATACTGTCCTGAGAGATGCTGTCAGGAATAGCTTGTGTGAGGGCCTGCACCGTGCTTTTATACCATGTATTTCTAAGATCTTACCGGCCACCTTTTGTTCATTGAGGTCTATACTTATGTGTAGTGCTCAGGCTTATGGGGAAATGCTTGTTACTCAAGCAAAGGCTTCTTGTGTGTGACAATAGGACATAAATCCTTTTAGGGGTGAAATCCCTGTTTGAATATGGAAGATTTTCTTTGACATTGTAATGTTACCTGAGACACAAGAAAATTAACATAGGGTCTCATAATAATATCTGTTTTAGACCAGAAAGAAAGAAAGAAAGAAAGAAAGAAAGAAAGAAAGAAAGAAAGAAAGAGTAGTCTGCTTAACATATGGAGTAATCAGGCATTGTATTCTTTGGATGCATTTGAATTTTTTTCCTTTGTGTATTTAAAATGAACTGAAGGCATAAAACTTGGTTAGTAAAAGGCTTTTTTATTTCACTTAGATAGAAAATATCGTACTTATTGCTGACTTTTAAATGCTTTCTTTAAAATAGAAATTACATCTAGATAGTACAGTTAAAAATAATGATTGGCTTTGATAAATGTTTCACTATTGTAACATCTCTGCCCTCTGAAGAAAAGCACCTACTTTTCATTCATAAAATCAATCCAGATCGTATGTGGTCCCCTAGCATATCCCTCATAAACACAGCAAAAATGTCCAAGTTATGAAAATCCTTTCATCTGTTTCCAGTAGCCCACCCACCTGTTTCTATCATTTGCCTCTAGCCAGTCAATCTCTGAGTCAGCAATAATTTTCCCTTAAATATTTTTTATAAACAACTCAATAACTCATTTCACTATAGTTGATTCCAGTTGGCCATGAGGTCGATAAAAATGTAGTGGTTAAGGCCACAAAAGGTTTCAACTAGCTTACAAGTTGCAAGATATACTATCATCCATTATTTAGCCAAGAACTTTTGATTTTAAGACAATCATTTCAGTATAATGGAGCTGAAAGCCCAAAACTGGAATATTTCTAAAGATTTGCTGGCAATGTTTTAGGTTTGCCTATAGTCACTGGTTCATTGTTCAATGCAGCGTGATATTGATCCCGAGTCACCAAAATTTAAGTCAATCAAAATTCCCATAATTTTCTTTCTTAAAGGATGAAAATAAGGAGACATATCTGCTGCTCAGAAATCAATAATCCCATCAGGAAGACTAAAAACATGGTTGAGCTATCTGCCAGCCTGCCGTGGTGATGAGGTTAAACTCTTCCAGTTTGTCGTCCTGGTTTTAGGTGGTATGAAATTTGCTTATATCAGTTGACACCCATGTGACATCTTTTTTAAATCTCCAGAGGAGGAGAAAACTATTTTTCTTTTCCTTGTAACCTTAATCCTTAGTAGGGACACAGAAAATCCCATTTTGAGGCTCCTCCGAGCTCTTCTGACACTAGGCATTGTTCCACGGGTGCCATTTCCATTCTTTTGTCTGGCTTGGACATGTCCTGCCACCCCCTAGAGAAGGACTCACTCCGATACCCCACTGAAGTGACCTGGTTCGGTGACGTGACTCCGGGCAATGTGTTAGCGATCTGCAGAGGGAAGTGAGGAGTCCTTGCCACTTTTGACAGGGTGGATTCAGTGGCAGAACTGCGGGGTTCGAGGGATGAGTTCCTTTTCTAGCCACGGAAGCTGACTGCTGGCACTGACATGTTATGATTCAGAGAATCTAGAGCATGTGGAAATCTATGAAGTGGATCTAAAAAATGTTCCATCTGTCAAAACAGCTTCTAGGCAGAAGTGAGGACCTTTCACCTCTCAAATCTTATGTGAGTCTTAAGGGAAATCAGTCTAATGGTTTCCATTCATAATACTCTCTGCTGAGCCATCTTCCACTTCACTAATAGGATATGCAGGGTGATCAGATGGTCCTTCAACCCTCACCACCCCTCACACTAAACAAAATGATATCTCATTGGGCTGATGGCATCATATCCAAAAGAGTGAGGAATAATTTGCCTCTGATGCCTGAGTAAAAATAATACTGGGGTAAGTGAAATGGAAATCAACTACAAAAAACATGTACAGTATGATCCAACTTTTGTGTGTCTGTTTCTATATCCAAGATCTGATCAAAAATATGGTGTTCTGCCAGGCATGGGCATACACCCAGTAATCCCAGCACTCTGGAGGCTGAGGCAAGAGGATCACTGTGAGTTCAAGACCTTGGGCTATAAAGTGAGTTCAAGACTGGCTTGAGCTGCTTAGTAAAACCTTGTCTCAAAAAGATGAAACAAAACAAAGCAAAAAATTATGGTGTGCTTAAATTTCAAAAGTTATTACAGTAAAAGAAACAGTGCCATCACTTTCTCTCAAAATCATTTGTGTTGCTTCAGACACACTTATCCCATTGTTCTGACTGCTTTCCAAAGCCATTCCAGAAGTCCTCTTTCACGAGTGTCTTTATGAGCTGTGATCAAAAGTACAGTGACTGCTGCTGCTGAGAACCATCCAACAAAGGGCAGACTCCTAAGACCATTACGCCGTGTTCTCATTTACCTCATTCACGGCATCTGTGTGGCTACTGGGTGTTCCCCAAAGTAGGAGGTAAACCATGCAAGGCAGTGATTCAGGACATAGAGGCAGCCGCAGCAGCTGAGCTAAAGACACTCCCAAAAGACTTCTAGAACTGCTTCAAAAAGTGGCAAGAATGATGAGGTGTGTTTGAAGAATGAGTATTTTGAGGGGTACAGAGAGCCTGCCCTGGCCTCATTGCGGTCCAGAGGAGTCCTCATTTGTAATCCCAGGGAAAAGTTATTGGAATTCCAATAGGAAGTCTCAGTCTGCCACTTCGAGTGCAGCCCAAGGCAAAAATAAAGAGATAAACACACATCTGTAGTGACAGGGAGCCGAGGGTCCTAAGTCCAGTTAAAATGATGGCTAACCCAGAACAAAGGCCTCACCCAGGGCTGAACCTGGGTTTTATTTATTCATGAGGAGGGGAGTGGCTTGGGATCAAGTGACTAGAGAATGGCAGGAAGTACCTGAGTACAGTGCTGGGCACAATAGCATCTCTGCGATACGCAGAGAGACAGAGAGGTATGCAGAAGGAGTAATCTGCATAAGACGGTTTGAGGAATATCTTGTGTTTGGGGGTCGGTGCTTCAGCTTGGGTGCCTGGCCCTCCTGCCCTGAGACGTCGTGGGTTTCTTGAGCCTCAGTCTTAGGCGACATCGCAGCCACACTTGGCCCAGCTCACACATACTAGTTGGAGACAACAGGCGGGGCATCCCTGACCTGTCACATTGCCTTAAAGGCTGCACACCAGCACCTCAGCTGGACCCATTCGCATTGCTTAAAACTAGCTGAGGGAGTAAAGTGTCGTCCTAGCCAGCTCTATACACGTCAGTACCCAAAATTAGGGCCAGGTTCAGCCAAAATGGAGACAAGAGCTCCTCCTTCAAGGAAAGCTGTCCCAGTGGCCCTCCACAGAGCGGAATGAATGCCAATGTGTCTTACTGTAACAACTTTTTAAAAATTTAATGTTCATTGCATTTTTCAATCACACCTCACAAATAAAAGGAAGCGTTAACAGTGGTCATCTCTGAACAGTGATCATTTGGTAACTTCAGTTTTGTCTGTGTGCTTTTTAATATTTACAAATTTTGTAGGATTGACGTGTTATAATCAGAAATATAATAGTTATTTGGATTAAAAAGCGCCATCAGAACAGATCTTTTCAGACAGATAGACGTTGTCATTCCCAGCGAAGATTCCACCACATGTCACAGCGTGTTGCCTGTGGAGCAGAGTGAGTGAGGTGTGTCCTTTCTTTCCCTGTAGGTTCACCCCAGGACATCGCAGCCGTGAGAAGCCAGGCAGCCCTGCAGAGCATGCGGACTTCGAGGCTGATGGCACAGAACTCGGGCATGATGGGAATGGGGCCCTCCCAGAACCCAGGAACAGTGGCCACAGCCGCAGCCCAGTCTGAGATGGGCCTGGCCCCTTACAGCAGCACACCCACCAGCCAGCCAGGAATGTACAGCATGAGCACAGGGGTGGCCCAAATGTTACAGCACCCAAACCAAAGTGGCATGAGCGTCACCCATGGCCAGGCCCAGGGACCGAGGCAGCCTGCCTCTGGCCAAGGGGTTGGGATGGTGAGTAGCTTTGGTCAGAGCATGCTGGTGAACCCCACCCTTGGCCAGCAGCACCAGCAGATGAAAGGACCAGTGGGCCAGGCCCTGCCTAGGCCCCAGGCTCCACCAAGGCTGCAAGGCATCATGGGAACTGTCCAGCAAGGAGCACAAAGCTGGCAACAGAGGAGCTTGCAGGGGATGCCTGGGAGGACTAGTGGAGACTTGGGGCCATTCAACAATGGCACCAGCTACCCGCTCCAAGCTGGCCAGCCAAGACTGACCAAGCAGCACTTCCCACAGGGACTGAGCCAGTCAGTGGTGGACGCTAACACTGGCGCAGTGAGAACCCTCAACCCGGCTGCCATGGGTCGGCAGATGATGCCACCACTCCCGGGGCAGCAAGGCACCAGCCAGGCAAGGCCAATGGTCATGTCTGGCCTGAGCCAAGGAGTCCCTGGTATGCCAGCCTTCAGCCAATCCCCGGCACAGCAGCAGATGCCCAGTGGCAGCTTTGCCCCAAGCAGCCAGGGCCAACCCTATGAGCGGAACCCCACTCAGGACTTGTCATACAATTATAGTGGTGAGGGCGTGGGGGCTTCCTTCCCAGGGCTGCCGGACAGCGCGGACCTTGTGGACTCTATCATCAAAGGTGGCCCAGGAGATGAGTGGATGCAGGAACTTGATGAATTGTTCGGTAACCCCTAGTCTAAAGGGGTCCTGAGAGCCACAACTGGAGTGGTGCAAGCTTAACCCGTGAAAAAGAAACAGGATGCTGACCCATCCTTGTTTTTTGTTTTTTTGACCCATGTAAACTGAGCAAAACTGCAGCTGGCTAGCAGGAGAAGATCCAGGTGTCAATCAGCCCTGCAGAGCCTCTTTGCACCTGATTTTCACACAGCAATCAAGATGAGACATCCTGCAGACCCCTGCTGCAAGAGGGGGAAACCTGGGGGTCAGGTGGGCAAGACGCCAGCAACTGAAGTCCCCTGCTCGGCGGCCCTTACGATTGCCCGGCCCAACAAGAGCTGCTCCAGCCACAGGGATGCTGGCCCCCCTGGCCCAGGTCCAGGGACTGCAGATTTGGAGACAGGAGACACAGAGCCTCAGCTGAGGAGACCCCCAGAGAGGCTGCTGGGCGGTGTCCCAGGCCACGTGCACAGGTCAGAAAGGCGCTAAAGCTGGGTAGAAAAAGGTGTCAGCTTCCAGCTTGCTTAGTATCGGAGGAGCAGCTGGTCCCAGAGAGACATCCAAGGGTCCCACAGGCTGGGCTCCCCGCCGGGGTGGCCCTCGAGCCTCATGAGGCATTGCTGCTGGCCGCCCACGAGGACAGCCAGCTGAGCTCAAGAAGGCCCAGTCCTGGCAACAGCCCTCAGCAGAAGCCCCGTGGGGTCCCAGGACAACGAGATATTTCCAGGCGATTCTCATCTGCTTCTGACAGGAATGGAGAGACCTCTGCCACCCCTGTGTCCCCCAGCCAGCGCCACCCTCCCCTGTTCCACCTGCCCTTGCCTCTCCTTCCAGATGCTGCAAGAAGTGCAGCTTTGGGCAGAGTGAGCACCGGTGGAAGAACTGAGCCAGTGCCTGGCATGCAGAGGCGACGCTGGAGCTGTCGTCCTCCGACACATGCAGAGATGAAGGGTATCTCCCCCGGAACTGAGCAGGCTGCACTGGGGTTAGAGTCTCCCCAAGAAGGAAGGGCCTGGAGGGCACCAGGTAGGGCTCCCTTTGGGAAAACCCCAGAGGTGCTTACTCTGAAATTGGCCTTGTTCGTCATCTCTATCATCAGAAAGACAAATATAAAACCCCAGAGATGGCTGAACAGAAAAATCAATAGGTCTGCCGTACAAATCGGGGCGATCATGGGAAGACTTGGTATCTTTCCTAAGGGCAAAGTGATCCACTTTAGAAGTTCTGTACAGTTGTTCTCTTTGTAAATCACTCACATCTGCCCCGAGGGAAATCCGTCACAATGAGTCAGCAATTTCTACTGGCACAGACTCGTCCGCTGGTGTCTGCCTCCTCTCCCGTGGTCCCATTTTGGAGGCTGTGACACAACTGCTATCCTGAGTGGGAGTGGCATGTGTTTTCCTCCTGACCCCGTCCCTCCGTATCCCACATGTTGGCTCTGCTGTGTGTACACACAGCTCCCAGAAGACCAGAGCTGGGAGGGCTGGACCACTGTACCCCAGGCAAGTTGGGACCGTGGCAAGCTGCAAGCAAGAGGCTGTGAGAGGAGGTGACCAGGCAGGCATCACCTTTGACCTGCTTTCCATAAGCCCTGGGTTCTACACCTGCCCAATACGGGCAGGGAGTGAGGCCAGAGATGCTGGGCGGATGGGCCCTGGGCCCTCTCCAGAGAGCGGTGGTAGGCTGACCGTGAACGCTTTACACCGGGAGAGATCGCACCAGGGAACCAGATGAAAACCAAAAAGTGAAGAAAACACCGAATACAGGAGGAGTACCTTTTCCTGTAAAGGAAATAAATCTATAAGCAAGGGTGAGAAACTGGAGGTGGCTGATGGAGAGAGGGGTTCTGCTATCTTTTCAACGCTGCCTCCAAGTGCTCAGTACGGGGACCGACTCATAGAGAGGTAGATTTTAATGAGGTCGTTTTGTTTTGTTTTTACTACGGTGCTGATGTATATGTAATGTCTAAAAAAAAGTTATTTGTACATAAGTTTTTACAATACTACAGATATCACTGGGTCTACTATCTGTAAAAAAAATACATATAAATATATATATACTGTTTGTTTAAAATAGAGTATTTTTATTTCATTCCTTAACTCATCATCACAGCAGTGGTATTGCACTTCAGACGACATCTAATTACTGATTTGTACTGTATGACCTATGGCAATTTGCTCCATTTTATTCAGATTTTTCTAGTTTTCTGTTTGGACTTTGTACATTGAGCATTGCTTATTTCCTTTTAAGAAATGTACAGAACTCTGAAATGTAGAAATGAAGTGATGTTGACATACCACTTTTAAAGAAAAAAAAATAAAAGATCATTATCTGAATCAATCCAAAGCATACTTCATTTTGGTCTCCAGAATTCATTAAGCAGATATATTCTTCCTGGGATTTAACTGATTAACCATGATACCGTGATTTTCTCAAAACTGTCATGTCATTATTTAAACATGTAGCAATAGAGAACAATCATTCCCAACCTTTTTTTTTTTTTAATCTTTTTGAGACAGCATCACCAGGGTCTCACTACACGGTTTGGGCTGGCCTTAAGCTCACTTTGTAGCCCAGACTGGTCTTGAACTCACAAAGATTCTCCTGCCTCAGCCTCTCAAACTGAGACTCTCTAAATTTGCTGAGCACTTGGAAGGGTGTGGCTAAGTCCACTCTGCAAGGGACACACTAAGAGCCATTCGTGGCTTCAGAACCACAGCAAGTCAGTTTCTGACTGGCTTATTCAGAGATTCAGAGAATGGATGAGTCAAAACCTTTATGGGGAAAAGGTCAAGATGTACACTGGAGGGCTGGAATGCAGGGGTCAGTAACACCCCACTCCCTCGTGTGCCTTAACTTCTTCCAGCCCACACTGCATGATCCGAGTCATGGCTGGCCCCAGCTTTGCCTGCAGCCACTTCCCCCAGAGTGGAAAGTGCTTGAAAGCCTACACCCCTCCATTGGTGCAGGCTGGTGAGAGCCCAGTTTTCTTGTCTGCATAAACCAAGACAGGATGGGTGCTCCAGACTCCCACGAGGTTAGACAGAGGCTGGGACCTGGCTTAGTTCCTTCCCCTTCTCAATCCTGCTCCTCCACTGCTTTTCCTTTTCTCCCACTGGAGCCCATCACCTACAGGCAAGCCTATGCCTCCGCGTCCGGGAGACCTGCGCTCAGACCCCCGAGTCCGGGAGACCTGCGCTCAGACCCCGTCAGAGCTGACAAAGCTTGGTACGACAGCAAGTCTCAGCACTGTCTGGGTTAAGCTGAGAAACAGACCAGAATAAAGCTATCTTCAAAAATGGATCCCAAAGGATGCTATGTTATTAAAACACACCAACCAAGAGCCCTGCCCATGGCGAGCAGAGGGTCCAGTCCATCTGGCAGAGATCACCATGGAGAATGTGGTGTGACAGTGGCCTTGGTCCTTACCGCACGGGCTCAAGACTACTAGATAACAGGAGTAGAAGACTGAACCGATTTGGGGCGGCGAGTGGATTGCTCCTCCTAATCCTGACTGTTTAAAACACACAGGATGGTGGACAGCTTGCTCCTCTAAGGTGATTTCATAGCTATCATCACAGACATGATAAGGACTGCGTCAAGCAAAGTGGGTGGATGCAAATGAGCTAATATTATTGCTTATTAATGACTTTAGTCAAATCCTACTGACCGCTAATGCTAGTAAGTAGGGTGGGAAACTTCTGAGGACAGAGATGCTTCCTTGCTATTTTCATAAGCAGTAGTTTGGGGGTTTGATTTTGTTTTGTTTTGTTGTTTGGGACAGGCTCTCATATGTAACTGGGCTGCCCTTGTACTCACTGTGTAACCTAAACTGGCCCTGAACTCACAGCGATCCTCCTGCCTCTGCCTCCCAAGTGCTGGAATTATAGGGGTACACCACCACTCCCAGTGCATGAGCAATATTTTTAATTGTTGTTTGTTGCTGGGGATGAACCCCAGGGCTTTTGCACGGAGCTACACCCCTAGCCCTTTTCTTATTTTATTTTGAGACAGGGTTTCACTAAGTCACCCAGGCTAGGCTGGAACTTGCCACTCTCCTCCCTCAGCCTCCCAGACCCTGGCCTTCCAAACACGTACCATCACGCACAGCTTCATCTTCTGTGGGTTGTTTTCTTTGATCTTCTCTATTCTCTTCTTTGTTGCATTCTGAGTCCATGAGGTTCCCATATTGATGTCCTATGAATGAGCTACCACAGGTACCGGTCTCGTTTCCCATAACATAAGGAGGACATTAGTGAAGCTTCCACACCTGAGGTCCAGTGTCCCTGCCCACATCCAGAACCTCAGAGAGAGGCCACCAATCACAGCCATCTCGGACGGATGCCAGCCCCAGCCAGACCTCCAGCGTGCAGCACAAGCTTGATCTAAAGTCACAACTTCTCTCACAATTTTTAGCTTTTTTTTTTTACACTTTTAAACTGTTTCCTAATGCATATTTTCAAGCCCTCAGGACAGGAGAAAGAATATTTATACACTTACCAACTGAATTTCACCACCGTGAATGCTTTCCATGAATGTTTCTGTTTCAAAGCTTTGTGTAGCTGAACACTTCACCCCCAGGGCCTCAGCTTTGAGCTTTTAAGAATTTCAGCATTCCCTTCCTTGGCCACAATGTCATGATCACATCGACCATGATCAGCATGAATTCCCTAACAGCGACTTCTCTTCTCCCTCAGTATGCAAACTGCTCCTGTTGTGTCACACACACACGCTCAGTAGCTTGGTTTTTCTAACCCAGATTTGGTCAAAGATCTCATGCTACCCTTTGGTTGTTGTCTCTTCAGACTTTGTTAACAGAGAAAAATTCTCTGTCCCACCTTTCATGACCTTGACTCTTTTAGGAGGTGAATCTGATTTCTAAAAATAAAATTTGTCAACTTACTAATATTCCCAAAAAGTACATGTACCACCATCAAATCAATCAGAAACTCACAGCTCTTTGGCCAGCATGTTTGCTCCCTGTAGCCAAATCTAATAAGCATAAAACGATCAAGAGGTTGCCTGGTGACACAGGAATTAGAAAAGGAAACAAATTATCTTATAATGTTTAAAGACACAAAGTTTTGATAGGGTACAACCATTGCCTGTTTCTCAATGTTCTCTATCCAAACTAATTTAGGCGCTTTAAAAATCCTAAAGTGTAAGACTAGAATGTCTTTAAAAATCCTGAAGGATGGGATTTAAGATGGTTTTGGTGTGGGTTTTTCCTACTTCCAAAGGACAGGATTCTGCAGTAATCGCGCTATGAGGTCAAAAACTTGCTCTCTCTTCCTTCTTTGTCTTCCGTGAATAACACAAAATGTCAGGATTCAGGCCACCTTCATAATGGATAAGAATGTCACATGGAGAGACTGGGAAACAGCATTTTCCCACATTAGCCCCATTTTATCTAAGAGAAGATGGCGGCCAAGAGCCATGAAGCGCTGAGGTGGCACCACCAGCCGGTGGAGGACAGGGGAGGGTGGTCTGACCCTGGAGTCTCCACCAGTTTGCCACACAGCCTCTTACTGATGCTGGACCTCACCCAAAATCAAACAGCCAACATGTGGGGACCCCAGAGCAGCATCCAGATGTCCCGTCCCAGACCATGGCATTCTCACACCCTGTGAGATACCTAACCCTGCTGTTAGGGCTCTCGAGGCTGCCACCTCTCCCTCCTCTACTACTCTGGAAACACGAGCATTTAGGAGCAGTCCTTTCTTTTCCTATTATTCATAGCCTTTGCCATGGCCTCTGTCCCCACCTTAAAGAAACACCTCATTAAACGGCTTCTTGATACCCACACCAGGCTCAGAGTGGTCTGATTTTCCCTGGGAATATTGATAGAGTGCTCTGTTCCTAATATCTTCCCTAAGGGCTTGGAAGGCTTTGACACAGACTCATTCCCATCCTGCAGAGGAAGAAAATGGAGAAGTGTCCAGTGCGTCGCACTGGACAGGGCTGCACCTCAGGGTCAGGAGAGCCACATGGCTCAGCTCCTGCCCTGCCGCCTGCGTGTGTGATGCCGCTGTGAGCTGCGGAGGCCAGCAGGACCCTCCTCCTCTGCCCAGGGGCAAGAGTTTTCCCTTAGCCCTGCTCCCTGGGTCTCCTCCAAATGAGGTGATTTTTTTTTCCTTTGTTCTTCATAAAGCACATTTTCCCAGCCAGATCTGCACCGTGCCATTAGCTGGTGACTCTCCCCGGCTACTTCCATGTCTGCCTGGCTCCCCCACTTGCAGCCATCTGTTGCATTTCTGCAACCCGTGCAGAGGGGCTTGGCTGCCTTCCCAGCATCTGGCTGGAACCTTCCATGGAGACAGGAGCTGTCGCAGAGGCAGGCTGCAGCGGTGATCCATGGAAAGCCAAGCACACGGGTCAGGCTGCTTTGCCCCCACAAAAGCGACCATGACGTCAGCATGTACTTCTAAACCTGGAGCTCAGCCCACGACCGCTGATCACATGCACCGACTGCCCTGGCAATCCAGCTCTTAAACAAACAGGAAATGTGCTCCCTAGAGGGTGTGTTTCCACAAAGCCGTCTCAAGAAAAACAAAACGGAAGGCTTTTTTAAAATTTATTTAACAAGCAACATAGTGCTAGCTTCAGCGTGGAAACAGCTTGGGCAAACACGACAGTGAAGGGAAGAGAAAAGTTACAGTTTTTTTTCCCTTACAGCCGCAGTTTCTTGCCGACATGGAGGTCCAGGTATTCATGCAGAAAGCTGTTTGCGATGCCCAAGGTACCGAGGACGGTCAACAAGGCCAAAGTCCCCAGGCTCAACCCGAAACCGGTGACCCTGCCAGGTGGGACATAAGGAGCAGGAGTGAGAATGCAGGCCCTCGGGAGGAAGCTGGGAGACCCGGCATGGGGTCCTCCTTGTTGGCCCTACCTGGGACCCCTGTGCTTTTGCCATTTGAAACTTGGGGTTCATCACATAAATGAAAGGGGGTGCCTACTGGAGAGGTCAGTTGATTTCTTTGATCATTCAGTGGACTATTGTGAGCAGATTCTTTTCCCCTTTAACTTCCTTAGAGACATTGCAAAATTATTCCTGGGATTGAGTGGACAGATTTTTGGGTTGCTACTGTTGTCTTGTTTGGATTGAACCCTGGGCTGTGTCACTGAGCGAGACCCCCAGCCCCTCTTTAATTTTTTGAGACGGGACTTGCTAAGTTGCCCAGACTGGATTGAACCTGCAGTCCTCCTGCCTCAGGCTCCCATGCTGGGTTCACAGGTGTCTACCACCACGCCCAGCTCAGTGGAGTTTTCTGCTCGTGTTTCCCCATCTTGTGTCTAATTATATGGCCTGGCAAGACATGACCTCAGGCAGCAGGGGTCACCATTAACACCACAGCTTTTGCTGCTCTTCTTAATACTTCTGAGGAGCAGTAAACTATGCCCAACTTCCCCCTGCTACATCCTGCATAAATCACTGTTACAGCATTTCCCTTACCTTTTTTCAGCAGCTTCTGAATATCCCCAGAAGTACTTGTGACGGCTATATATGTACACTAGACCCAGACAAGTAGCAAAAACTGCAGGAGGGGAAGAAAAAGAAAGAAAAAATATAGCAGTCTTTTGACTGGGTTGCTACTGTTGTCTTGTTTGCTGCTGTCTTGCTACTGTTGTATGATAGCAGTCTTTCAAACTACAATGTGGCAAAGGAGAAAATATTCATAAATGGTATATATGACAAGATACTTGACATCGTGCATTGTGGTGCATGCCTGTAATCCCGGCACTTGGGAGGCTGAAGCAGGAGGATCCTTGCAAGTTCAAGACCAGCCTGGGCTACAAAGTGAGCTCAAGGCCAGCTGAACTGAATAGCAAGTCCTTGTCTGAAAAAGACAAAAAATACCCCCCCCAAAAAAGTACTTGTACCCAGAATGTATAGAGAACACTTACAATTCAATTTTTTTAAAACTTAGTTTTTCATATGGACAAAATATTGGAATAGACAGTTCACTGAAGAAAGTACACAGATGTGGCATTAATCACATAAAAAATGTTTCTGAGTTTTGACATTAGCAAAGAGCTACTTAAAACTGTTACTTTATGTACCCATCAGAATAGCTAAACTTTTAAAAGGCCAACAAAGAAAATGGTGAGACTGTAGAGCAACTGAAATCCTTATAGGTCACTGGCAAGAAAGTAAAACAGTATTAATCAGCTTTCATGTCACTGACACACAGAACCCAACACTCACAACTTGAGAAAAGGCTTGATTCAGCTCACAGTTCCAGGGTATTCGGTCCATGGCTGGCTGACTCCAAGGCAGGAACATCGTGGCCTAAGAGCGTGAGGAAGCAAAGGTGACCTGCTCCTAGTGGCTGAGAAGGAGAAACAGCCGGAAGGGAAGAGACCAGGAAATAGAGATGGACCTAAGGTCAGGCTTCCATTAACACACCCCGAAGGGTACTTATTCAGCTCCTAGGCGAATTGAGCTGGCACAATTAAGCTTATCCATCACACTAGAACAGCCACTTTGAAGAAAATCCTGGTAATTTCTCATAAACCAGACATATCATTTTACCCAACAATTCCATGTCTGTACCCTTAAGTCCCTGACTTAAGAATACTTGAGTTGCGAACTTTTACAGGTATACTGTGTAAGTTTCACTTTGTCAGCTTATAAATAAATCTGACTTACAAACAATTCTCCGGGAACAGAACTTGTTCATATATCAGGGACTTACCATATTTGTTCAAGAGAAATGCAACTGTGTCCATAAAGAGTTCATTGATACAAGAATGTTCACTGCAGCTTTATTCAGTCAGCCAAATATTAGAAAATTTTTGACCCAGAAGTCTATCATGAGAATTTAGCTGGCAGTGACAGAGACATTCAGTGCAAGGCTACTGAGCAATGAAAAGAAACAGATACAGCAGCACAGTGAGTCTCAATAACGCTTTTCTGAGTGGATTAAACATTACACCAGGACACATATCATACAGCCCCCCATCTATGGAGCGTTCCAGAATAAACAAAGCTAAATGACAAAAAATCAGAATAGTATTTGCATCTGGGAAGCAATAAAGAGATGCCTTTATTAATGAAGGCAGTGGCAGGAAGAAACTCCAGCAGCAATCATGTTTTACATCTTACTAAGGCTCGAACTCATAGACCCACAGGTGTCTGTGCTTCCCAAAACTCATCAGCCACGTGATCTGTGCCTCATCCTGTATGCAAATCTCATATCAGAAAGAAAGATGTAGGAACTGGGAGGTAATGTTCTGCCACCCTTATCCATGAAAATAGTAGCATTTTCCTCAGCCCCTCATACATGCAGACCACCATAGCCCTTTCGTAAATATTTAAACTATGTGTGAGACTATGATGTGCTAAACAAAATTAAATTCATTATTTCATTTGACCACAAAGATTTTTCTAATTTCTACTACACAACAATCGTTATTATAAAGACTGATTAAAACAACAAAGATACAAACTCCCTACTTTTATGGAGTTTATGTTCTATCATAGAGACAGACAACAAACACGGAAAAAAAAAATTGCAGACTTGAAAGTGCCCTGAAGGAACTGAAGGGGGTGAGACCGAGAGGGCCTGCAGAAGGCTTTAGAGCTGGCTCAGGGAAGATGGGTGTGATGTTAATCTCAACTGTCAGCTTGACTGGATTAAGAAACACCTAGAGAAGTGAGGGTGCTCACATCATCAGTGCACTAATTTGGTTGATAGCCAAATGGGCTGTTAAAGTGCTGAAAGAAGTAGGTCACTAGGAGTGTGCTTTTAGAGGTGCTTCTCTTCTGCAGCTCTTTCTGCTCTCTCTGCTTACTGTCCTGAGGTCTTTCTTGGCCATGCCTTTCCTGCTATGATGTTTCTGCCTCACCACAGGCCTAAAGACAATGCATCCAGCTCACCATGGACTGAAACCTCTGAAACCATTAGCCAAAATAAACCTTTCCTAGGTTGTTCTCAGATATTTGTCACAGTAACAAAAAGCTGACCAGTACAGGCAGGGTCCCGAAGGACAGTGAAGTAGCAGAGCCATCTAGCATCTGAAGGGGTTCAGAAATTCTGAGCATGCTCTCAGATTTGAGAATTACTATCACCATCTACTGAATTACTCCCATAAAGCCAATGAGGATGCTAAAGGAAGCTAATAGGCAACTTGCCTTGCAAGAGAAAGAATGAAAGGGAAATTATGACAAGATACCCAATAAATCCTTTCCTGCTGAGCAGTCAGCCTTATTTAGCCCATCAAGAGGAAGCCCAAAGGGTCCAATGGCAGAGATGGGATCCCATTATCAAAATGCACTTTTCTTATTCATCATTAATATGCTCTCATATGACAAGGAACAGCCACTTTCATTCATGGAATTAAGGAACAAAAGTAGGAATTGAAATAAAGTTAAAAGGTCTTTCTCTAAAGGTCATATTATCTGAAATTCCTTAAGGGACAGTAAAAATTACAAGAAAGATATGGGTAGCATTTCCTCTAGAAGCAGCTGGATTTGGGTTGATTTTAAATCTCAGCAATCAGGTGCAGATGCAAATGAGGCCATGACATTTGAGATGAATATACTCTTCTCAGGTGAAGAAATACTACCAGCAAATAAATATGTGAAAAAATGTCCAACATCACTGGTCATTTGAGAAATGCAAATTAAAACAACACCGAGATTCCACCTCACCACAGCATGGCTACTATCAACAAATCAAGCAATAATAAATGCTAGAGAGGCTGTGGGGGAAAAGGAACCCTCCTCCACTGCTGGTAGGAATGCAGACTGGTACAACCACTGTGGAAATCAGGGTGAAGATTCCTCAAAAAACTAGGACTACAGGTCCCATTTAACCCAGCTATTCCCCTTCTGAGTATCTTCCCAAAAGAATTAAAAACATCATACCACAGTGATATATATGGCCACCCATGTTTATAGGGGCACAATTTGTAATAGCTAGATCTTGGAAGCAACCTAAATGCCCATCCACTGAGGAACAGGTAAAAAAAAAAGTGGTATTTTTTCATAGTGCAGCCTTATCAGCCACGAAGGACAAACTAGAGCCTTTCATAGGTAAATGGCTGCAATTTGAGACCATAGTCACAAGTTAAATAAACAAGACAAACATGTAAACATCACATTGTCTCATTACCACGAGAAACTGAAAGAAACAACATATATATGTGTGTGAGTGTGTATGCGTGTGTGTAAACTAGTTAGGTTAGTTATACTACTGAGTTCTCTGAGTTCACTAAGAGAAAGATTTATGATGGTACTGTTTGGACAATTGAATGCAGATGTCTTGTGTGCTGGGTGAATAATTTGAGAATAACAGTGTGCAGTGTATGTACCTTTGTTGCCCCCTATTTGACGTGTTTTGAAATTTTGTTTTAGTTTTGTGTTGTTGTTGTTTTGTTTTTCTCCTTGAAATAAAATGGATTTAAAAAACAGTTTTAAAATAAAAATAAAAAATAAACGATGCCAGAAATCAAAGACTTTTCCCAACTCCCTGTTCAGTGCACAGGCGAAGTTAGGACAGAGCTCTCAGCTCACCACGGACCCCTCACTCTAGTAAAACTGCCACAGATAGTGGCACTGTATCCTTGCAGACCCCTTGGGAATGGTACATGGGTTGTGGGACAAATAGCTGCAGTGTGTATTGAAAGGGAAATTTTACTTGCATTGGTGAACATTAAGTTGGACAAATTACCTAACCTCTATCTCTGAGTTTTTAATCTGTAAAGTAGGTATTAATTATAGGCTTTATTTTATATGAAGGGCTTAAATCCTATAAATCTTATGCATGAGGTGGAAATCTTAAAACCAGTGCCTGGTACATAGTAAGTGCTGAATAAATATTAACTATAATTATTAAGGTGTAGTGTTAATTCTGTGTTCTGTTTCTTCAGTTAAATTAGAATTAGATAATTAGATTTGAAGACTTAGTTCATGTGACTTTTATCAAGTGTCCAGCATATAGCTTGTTCCAAGTTTATTTTTTATTATTGCACTAAATCACAATGAAGCCCAGAATTACATATCTGTAACAAATGTATGGAGACATTTGCTCATTTTCTTTAAAATAGTTGCCAGGATCCGTAGCTGTATGGTCATCTATCTGCTCCTTAATTGTTTTTGAAGCACCACAGTCAACATCAGAACTGTATATTCTATGATTACCTTGGTTGAAATACCATCCAGCCATCCACAGTGTAACCAGGAATAAGGGGTAAAACTCCACACAGTTTTGTCTGCAGGGGAAAAAAAGACATAGATTAATTTATGAGAAACTGTACATGAATGCAATGATTTTTATCTGGAAGTATTCATCCACAAAACATAACATAAACATGTTATGTAACGTGAAAAATGATCATTCCATTAAAATGAGTCTCTCAGGGTAAATCTCAAACATTGTTAAAAGCGGTAAAAATCACTATCCTACACAAGAGTTACCACTAGTGGAAAGAAGTCATAGATCTCTAGAAAACAGTTTGCCTATATTTGAAGATCATTCTGTATCTTATCTAAATAACTCAGGTTACAATTCATATTTAACAGATTTCTTCTCAGAAATTCCCTCACATCCATTTCCTTCCACTTGAGTGATTCAGAACATTAAAAGATGGTTTATAGCTAATTCCCCTAAAATTTTCTCAAGGAAATAAATGCACATATTTAATTCCCATTTTTTAAACTTTTTAAAAAAATTTATTTAGGGGCTGGGGATTTAGCTCAGTGGCTTAAGTGCCTGCCTGGCAAGCATGAGGTCATGAGTTCGATCCCTGGTACCAAAAAAAAAAAAAATTTTATTTAAAGAGAAAAAAAGCAAAACAGAAAAAAGGGTAGAAATAATACAGAACTTCAAAAAAAATAAAGAGTAAGAAATCACTTATTGATAAATTACATATCGTCCTCTTAGAAATAGTTGTTCAAGTTTTAATTCCCATTTTATGGATAAGAAACTGAGGTCTTGAGCACAGGCTGACTGATGCCTTGCAGAGAATCAGAAGTAGACAGTGTCCATCTCCAAGTTTTATAACCTTGCCCTAGAGGCCAATCAAATTGCCTCTGTTCACAGAGGATTTGGATGGAAATGTTGATATTACTTTGAGCAGAAGACTTTTCTGAGAACTCTGATTAATTCCTCCATACCTTGCCAAAGAGGAAAAAAGATGAAATTATATTCATTCTTCCTGAACTACACCCCGTAGTCAGCTTGGTTAGGTTGGACAATTCTTTCACCACCAGAAAGAATTTTAATGCATTGGTAATGAGGTCCAGATAGATGCTGGTACAAGAGTCACATCCACAGAATGGTAAGCACCTCCCATCTGCCTTAAATAAGCTGAAAAACTCCGCTGCTCCAGGCTATGAGGCATTTGACCCGGAAGGAGTTGATAGTGAAGACCTAGGTCTTCTAGCCCAGGTCACCATGAATGATTTTTCCTTTCCTTAATGAAAAATGAAAGCACAATTACCGAGCATAGCTCTTTCCTCATTTTCCATTGTCGCACAGGAAATTGTGGCCAGGTCAGCTCAAACTCTTTAGCAGACGCCTCCACTACATGCAACAGTGCTGCCCAAGTCATTCCACTGTCCACAGTGCTCAGTAGGAAAAGGGCACGGTTACCAAACTCAGTGCTCATTTAAAGGCCATGGCCAGCACCAAGTCCAGAAGCACAGCAGAAAACTGTCACCTCATGGGCAAAAGCAGCAAAGAGGCTCCCAGAGGACTCTCTGAGGGCCAAGAGCACAGTCAGCAGTTCCCTGCACGCTGGGAAATGAGAGTGGGAAAGGATAAGAGCTTTTTCCTGCCTTTTCTTACCATTGTCTTCAAGTCCCAAAAAGTCACCAATGACCCCGGGAAGGTCCTGTCTAGAATCCAGCTCTGATATTCTCACCAACCAGAGCCACCACTTTTTAGCACAGCCACATAACCGAGATTGCCCTTTCTGAGGCACCCAGCCTTGCCATGATTTTGCTTCTGACAGCTGTCTTCTTTCTTAACATCTTTTTAGGCTCACAAGTGGCTGTGATAGGTTAAGTGGAAAGATGCCTCATAAATTTGTGCACTCAGGATAATTGTAGCTATCTAAAATAAACAACTTCCCACTACTATCTGCTCCTTGGCTATATCCATAGGACTCTTTCATATGAAGCAAGAGAGAAGGAATAAGCCCTGCCCTATGGTTTCCATCTAGATGTCCCGCCAAACCTCATGCACTGTGAGTGTAGGTGGGGCTTTGGGAAGTGATTCGGTATGGGAGCATGCTTGTCACTGGATTAGTCCACTGATGAGCTTACAGCTCAGCGCGACATTGGTAGGTGAAGCCTGATTGGAGGAGGTGAATCATGGGGGTGTGGCCTGGGAGGGTGTATCTTTTTTCCTCCTCCTTTGATCTCTCTGCTTCCCAGATTCTACCCAGCTGTGCTTATTGTACTTTCCTTGTGACCCCTCTTCATGGATCTGCCCCAAGCCTCGGTCCCTCTGAAATGCGGCTTTGTCCATTTCTTTAGAGACTGAAAAGATTTCTCTGCCTGCCAGCCGAGGTCCTGCTGTTCACGGACATTCCTCTCTGCTGCTCACTGGCGAGACCCTGGGGTCAATCACCTCCTCCACTATGAAGTCACACCCCATTTTATCCTCCTCAGAGAAGTTCTTTACAGGGAACTAGGGCCTTGGGTGCCGTTGGGGGACAGGGGTAATACTGCAGATGAGCACCTGGCCAGGCCATCCTGCACCAGACCTGTCGGCCTTCAAGCTCTTTGGGCTTCTGTCACCGAGGCTGACATACAGATTGCTTTCGTGTCCCCTACCTGAAAGAAGAAGCCCTTTGGGAAGACTCCAGATGGTGACATTTGCTTATGACAAAGGAGAAGCCCTTGTAGGCTTCCCCACATGACACGGTGCAGTGCACCCCACAATAACTGGAGTGGGCACCAGACAGACTTAACTCAAGGAGATCCGGTTCCACCAATCCCTTGACAACCCTACCTACAGCTCACTACAATGTCACAGACAGGAAACCAGCAGGGAAATAACTTGTGGTCTCCTTCTGGTCATGAGGACAGAGAGACTTCCCACTTCGGTGCAGGGCTCCTACAGAAGATCTCCCAGATGGACGGAAGCAGCTGGTAGCAGCCCTGGGTCAACTGCCCTCATGCGGAAACAGAGGGTCCAGTGGGCTATGACCCTGACAGGCTGCCCCCTCCCCTCATGTGCACACCGTGGCGAACTCATCCCCTGCTCACAGAAATCCTGAGCTCTGACATTTTAGTCACCACAGGGTGACTGGGGAAGCATCTCCTTCGTCCTACGCTGATGTAACCATGGGCCTCACAGGCTGTGCTGGGAGGACAGGAGGGCGAGGTAGCGTCCTGGTTGGTGAGGGACTGAGCAGGTTTCTGAGCCAAGTCTTAAAGTTTTACAATGAAGACAATTTCAGTTAACTGTCCCAGTTTGTCTGAGACTGAGCGGTTTTTAGGGACAGGGAGATTAAGTGCTAAAACTGGGAAGGTCTCAGAAGAAACAGGAAGAGTCACTCACTGAGGGAGAGTCTGGGAGAAACTGAGGCACTGAGTAGTTAAAAGAGTTGCTGGTGCCTCCCCCCTGACCCCCCAACACCACCTGGGAGGTCGGGACACTGGCCATGCTGACCCCCCAGGTCAGAGAGGGTGACCCCAACTAAGGGCCATCTGGGGCTTGCCTCTATCATTAAGACTACAAAGGTTATATCGCTATGGGAAGAAAATCTGTCCGATTGTGGCTTGGCAGTCCCTCCCAGTCTCCAAACCTTAATGACTGAGTTGTCCTCACAGTTACATAAACATACACACGTGTCCTCCTGTGGCAAAGGTGATGAACCAAAAGGGCCTACATTTCTCCACCTCCTCAGACACGGACAGAACTATTCCAGCCAACAGAAAGTGAAGGAAGACAGCTGGACACAGGGGCACAGGCCTGCAATACTGAAACCCTGGGAGGCCAAGGCAGCAGAATCACAAGTTTTAGTTCAGTCTGGACAACTTAGTGACTTGGTGAGACACTGTCTCAAAACAAACAAACAAACAAACAAAAAATACAAAGGCTGGGGCCATCACTCAATGCAAAGGCCCTAGGTTCAATTCCCTAGAACCACCAAAACAAGAGGGCAGGAAATTAAATACTATTTCTGGGCCAGCTAGTTAAGTGGCTATTAGGCCAAATTCCCTTTCCACATCCATTGACTGGAGAAGACTCAGAATGAGTGGGAGCCGAGCAGAAAGACAGAAGGAGCCGGGCCTCTATGATTTGGGGTCACCACACACACACACACACACACACACACACACACACGGACTCCCATAGAGGACTGAACAAGAACAAGACACAAGCTCCCCTGAAAATCTGGGACATGGCTGGGAAAGAATATCGCTTGCATTATAAAACATAAGCAATAAAATCACAGGGTGAGATTTTAAGACTAAGTGAACACTGGGCTCATTGACTCCAACCCAGTAGGTTACTTAGGGTAATCCTTTGGTGTTGAGGAAACCTACAGTCTTAAACATCATTCAGTATTTCTTCTACTTGGTAGATTTCTAGTAGATACGCAACATGAAACTTTGCAGAGGGCTCGTCCAGAAAATCTGGAGTTCATTCTCTAAAGGAAAAAGCTGACTGGCCCTAGAATGCTCCTAATACCAAGCTAATACCAGGTGATTTTAAAAGGAAGTTTCTAGGGAAGTGTTCCTCCTCCATGTTTCTTTCTTTTCTTTTCTGCTCCTCTTTCTTTCTTTCTCTGCTGGTGTCACTGGCTCACACTGAGGCAGCTGCTGCACAGGCCACTGGCTGCCAGCACCTTTACAGATGACCGGCTCAGCCTGCCGACCACAGTCCCCAGGATGACCTTCGGATTAAGACACCAAGGGAGGTCACAGCCACAGGTTCAAGTGTCCACAAAAGGGCCAGGGATGAGACTGAGGCCACTAGTGGTCGTCTTTTTATAAGGACTGACACCTGCTGAACTGTTCTTGTTAGGTACTCACGTGATGGGACAGAGGAGGGGTGGCCACTGATGGCAGAGGACGTGAGTCTCACCACAGACTGACTGGAGATGCAGGACAAACACACAAGGGGGTGAGACTTGCAGGTCTCAAGCCCAGCTGGAGACTCAGCCAGCCTGTGACGGGTGCAGTCCAGTGTCTATGGAAGGCACTGAAGTTAGAAAACTCACAATTCAGAGGCACTTTGTCATCGTGGGGGTCCCCCTTTTATAGCTGGGGCATAAGGGCCCTGAGTGCTTCCAGCTAATGTCCAGGAGGGCTACACACAGAAGAAGGATGAGGGTGTCTCTGGCTCTCTGCCTTCCCTACTCCCTGTCTGTCTCTGTCTCCCTCTCTCTCCTTCTCTCTCTTTCTCTCCTCTCTCTCTCTTATACATACTACAAAAGTTAATGTCCTGTGCCACTATGATCCCAAAGTTGCAGAAAACTCAAAACCTCACTGTCTTGGCGGATTCTACTTTTCTCCACAGTTTTTAGATATGCATTAAGGCCACTATTTGTAATTTCTAACATTTCAGGATCAGACTTCAAATTGAGTATCAAAAGTTTATAAAATGGAAAAAACCACAAAACTGCACAAGACGATGAAGAAGAGGCTACTGGATGAAGAAGAGTATACCTGGGTGCCTGGTAATGGGTTTTTGTGCTTTGTGGCAGGTTAGTTTTAGACAGGCCCTGAGTTGCTCCAAATTAAACAAAAGGAGTGAACTCACAAGACCATGGGAGAGAGAATTTTTTCTTACCCAATACCAATGAAATCACTGTTGGTATATTATATGTATTTCCAGGTTCCAGATTTATAAGTAATGTTAAAATTTTAGTCTAAAGGGAAAAACCAAAATATCTAAAAATGGTTGAGGAAAAAACTGAAGCATGAGTGCTACCCAGGCTCAAAACAGAGAAGATGAAAGGTGCTTAATGGTGGCCTGAGCATGTGAGAGGGGTGCGGTTGGCAGCTGATCACCCCTTCCAGGGAAGAGAGAGTCAGAGGAAATGTATTTAAATTGCAACAAGATCAATCTATTACTTGGATCTGCATTTAGGTTTTATAAAAAGCCTTTAATCTAAAAGAATCAAGGTGCTTGCATTAGACAAAAAGGAATTTTCTAAGTTTAGCAATACATGAAGGAAAGGTCCTTGGTGAAATGGAAGTTGCTAGTCTCACAATGTTTTGAAATACATTCTTTTTAAAATTTATTTTATTTATTTATTTATTTTATTTTATTTTATTTTATTTTATTTTATTTTATTTTGGGGGAGTACCAGGGATAGAATTCACAACCTCATGCTTGCCAGGCAGGCGCTTATGCTGCTGAGCTAAATCCCTGGCCCCTTTGAAATACATTTTGACAAGAGTGATGCAAAGCTCCAGAGATGGTGGTCTCAGAGGCCTCTCCCTGAAGGAGGGAAGCAGGATTAAGATGTGGACTCCATAACAACTTCTCTGTTTGGCAAACAAATACCCAACTCGAGGTGACCCTTGGACACTGACCAAACATTTAGTGGTGCTCAGAGGCCCTCAAACTGACCGATAATGAGATGTCAAGTTCTCCTTAGAGACGGTACTGGTCATAATTTTGACTCATTGGTCATTCTGAGGGCAGAAGCAACCAGACAAAGGGCAGAGGAAAACATCACTTCTGTGAAAGTCATGGTATAAGATCTTAAGCAGCGGCTGAAGGAACTCAATACTTTGGCCTAAAAGGGCCGCAAAAGAAGAACATTCCTTTCTCATGGGTTTGCAGAGCTTAAGAGCCAATGCAAGAAAAGGACAAATCACCAGTTGGATTCTGGAACAAACTGGTTAGTCCAAGGGCTTCAGCCTCAATTACCTCAGAGAAGGTCAAAATGGCTGCCTTAGCAAGACCAGAACCTGATTTGACCAGATTTCTCCTAATCTAAGGCAAGAACCTGGCTAGTCCTGTAGGATATCCAAGAAGCAGTTGCATTTTATGGCTCCCAGTCTGGTATTCGGGGATATTATTCTTTTTTAGCACCTTTTTGTTCTTCTGTAATTAATCAAACAAAATGAAGGGAATTGTTTTTGTTTTAACTTGTAGCCAAGGAATTGGGTTTGTATCCTTATTTTATAAATAGCAACTTGAGAGAAATATTTGGAAACGGTATCCAGCCTTATTTCTAGGGCAAGAAGAGTCCAGATATAGCAGAGGCAGGAGAGAGCAATAACTTAAAAGAAAGTCAAATTTGTGGAAACTATGAGAACAAAAATAGAAACAAGCAATGGCCCAGGGACTTAGCCTGCTGGAAACCTAACTTCCTGAACCAGAAGTTCTTAGATCATGAAAGACAAAGTAAAGATCTGAAATTTCCTCCTGTGGCGAATTTTTATAAATAGTGTGGTGTCTCCCAAACTTCAAGCATAAACCTGACACTGTCGAAATTTCAGTCTCTCCATGTACCACTTACTAGTTTTCTATAAATCAACTGGTTTTTTAAACTTAAGTTAGGAAAAAATTTTGACACTACCACAAGTGAAGAAAAAATATCACGTCCTAAATAAAGAGTTTGTGATAAACCCCATGGAAATAAGCTCCCAAATTCTAATTGGATATTGTTGGGACTGAAGTCTCTGAGCATGAGCTCTCTGTTGACTCAGGAAATAAGGGTCCAAGAGGCATAGAGAACCTATTACAGGGACCTCTTCCTAAACATGGCAGATCGACCTGTGACTACTTCTTTTTGGCTCCTGAAGCATCACTATAATACTGGTAAAAGAATTTAAAGAATAGACACATGCCATCTAGCACTAAGAGAAAGGAAGAGAGATGTTGGCAGGGTTCTGAGGAAGGACAGGCACAGAAGGGCAGACACTGAGCAGGCAAAGGCAAGAAGCTGCCAACTAAAGGCCAGCAGAGGAAAGAGCCGATGAAGACTAAGACCAGATGTGCCCAGGAATGCCGGGAGGTCCAGGAGCTGGGGACCCTGGTGCCTTGGGGTCCCGAGGCTGATAGAGAGGAATTGGCTGGAAGACGATACACTCTGCTATCCCAGAGAAACTGAGTCAGAGACTCTCGGGGGGACTCTAGCAATGATGGAGGGTGAGGTCACTTACTCATCCTTAGTGAGACTAGCCACTCGATAACCCCAACCATGTACATGGGGCTTCCAACTCACTCTCCAGGGTATTTTTTTTAATTGCACAGATAATCGGTCAGGGGCCATGTGCCATCTGTGAGTAAAGCCACTAAAACCTTTGCCCAGCTCACTGAGCTCACTGCCTCTTGTTGTCAGCCTGATTCCTCAATGCCAGAGATTCCAGGTTCAGTCCTTGGTCCTCTTTCATATTTAATTATACCCACCATGCCCTAATGCTCTCATCCGGCCTCATGGTTTAGAACACCCTCCTGATGAAGATGGATTTATATCTGTCCCTTAGATCTCTCCTAAAATGCAGATTTGTATATCCAGCAGCCTACTTTCTCTCTCAATCTCTCTCTCCCTCTGTCTCCTTGGAGGAGTAAATAATAGTGCATTTCTCTGCTTTTGCTATAATAACAAACAGTCTGAATAACCCGGTAGCTCGTGGTGCTTAAGGCATCTCCTTGTGTTATGGCTAGTATCTAGATATCCCTCCAAAGCCTCATATGCTCTTAGGTGGCTGGATTGGGGGGTTGTGAATGTGGATGAGAGTGTGATAACTAAATTAGTCCCCTGATTCATTGGATTAGATAGTTCAGTGTGTGGATAATGGGAAGGCCCACCTGGGTAAGACTGGCACCATCCAGTAGGGTTGAAGCTTGGATGAGATAAAAGGGAAAGACAAACTATTGCTGCTTTGCTGCTTCGCTGCTTCCTGCCTGCCCTGCCATGGACTGTTTCTCCTCTGTGATGCCTTTGAACCAGCCCACCATGGACTGAAACATCTACAAACTGTGAACTGAAATAAACCTCTCCTCCTTTAAGTTTTGGATGTCAAGTATTTTGCCCCAGCAATGAGAAAGTAACTAAGACACCTTGGCTGTAGCATGTCAGGTCATGGACATGTTAAAACTGAACCTCCTGATCCCCTCCCTGTAAAAAAAAAAAAACCCTCCCCGCCTGCAGTTTAATCCATCTCAGTTAATGGTATTTCCATCTTTTGGGATGCTCAGGCCCCAAACACAAGAGCCACACTTGGCTCTTCTTATACTCTACATTCATTATGTCACTAAGTTCTTTTGGTTCAACCCTTGAAATACACCTGAATCTGACCACCCTCCACCATCTCTGCTGTCTCCAGCAGACATAGTGGCTCCAGCCACTATGTCTCTCACCCGGACCATTGCAGTGGCCTCTTCGTTGAGCCTTGCTTTTACTGATGACTCCATGCAGACCTCTTTGAGCAAAGTCAAGACACTGTGACCATTTGAACCCAAAAGATCAGGTTACTCCTCTGTCTAAACTCCACAATGGCTTTCCAGTTCACTCAGAGAGAAAGACAGAGTCCTCACAGTAGCCTGGGCCCTCGTGACTAGTGCCCATCACTGCTCTGTCTTAACCCCCAACCCCCTCCCAGCTGGGGGCCTCCTCACCTGCCCTGCCTTCCTGCTGGCCCCTCAAGCAGATGCCCACATAGGGGCCTTGTCCTGGCTTTCCTGGTGCCCCAAGCGCTTTTTCTCTACATGTACACGTGGCAACACCCTCACCTCAAGCCTTTGTTGAAGTGCCGCCTCCTCAGCACAGCAGACACTGAGCACCTCATTTCACAGTGCAGCACGTCCCCACTCAACAGCTCTTACGAGGCTCTCCTTTCCTTGTTTCTTAGCACACACCTCCCTCTAACATAATACTTGCTTATCACATGGCATTTATAGTTTATTTTCAGTCTTCCTCAGCTATCAGTTAAACTCCAAATGGGCACAGACTGGTGCCTGATATGCTCACAGATGCAGGCCAAGACGCAGTATACAGTGCTGCTCAATAAATATTTAATGGACATTTTTACTTAATGAATAAAAATTAAAGACAAAGGCCAAACAGACCATAAGAAGAAACTTGGAAGATCTTAAGGATTCAAAGACAAGTGAAAGGCTTCTCATCACGTGGCTCAACATTATTTAAAGTCCAGCCTCCATGCTTCTTAAAACCACTTCTTCAACTATCAGTGATATGCACCTAACAGATACAAGCCCAGGGAAAAGTCTGCAAAATCCTCCTTGGAACCAGTGAATAAACAAGATATATGGTGTCAGAAAATAGAACAGGATGACTCTTCCACTTCATTTGACATGAGTATCACCTTGATACCAAAATGGTACAATGACCATACAAGACAAACTACAGGCCAACCTCACACATGGACGTAAAGGAAAAATCTCAAAATAATAACAAAAGTACACAGCAAGATACAAATGATGACATGCAATGTTTTTTAAAGTACTTAATCTTGGATACAAAATATATCGGGGACCCTAGCACCTTACAGCAGTAAGGGGGTTTATGGCAGAACATTTTCTGTGGATCTAAAAAGCCAGGAACGTTGCTCAAATCCATGGGGTTTATGGCAGAACATTTTCTGTGGATCTAAAAAGCCAGGAACGTTGCTCAAATCCATGGGGTTTATGGCAGAACATTCTCTGTGGATCTAAAAAACCAGGAGCACTGCAGATCATAAGACCAGGAGAGATTTCCCATGCATCCATGTTCCCAATTTTGACAAATAATTTGTGGAGAAATAGGCAGGAGGTATATTGATCATTTTTGCCTTGAAGTAAGAGGGAAAAATAAAGACAGAAAAGATTAAAAAATAATCATAAAATCATTAAGTCCACTTGAATTTCCTGCACTCTCACAGTGCCTGAGGGGTCTATTTGCCCAATTGTCCTGCTTTAAGGAAGTTTCTGCTAAGATCTCAGCCTTTTTGGTGTATATACCCTGCTGAATCTGTGATGGAACTGGGTAGAGACTCCATTCACTGGATGCTTCCAGCTTCATGGGCTGAGTGGGCTTGGCTGGGAAGAGTGATTAGTTACAGCTGGACACAGTCAAGGACCATAGGCCTTCCCAGAACTCTTCCCCCATTTAGAAATTGTGCATCTATGGCAGGCACAGACTCAGAGGGTCGGAAGCACACTACTTACTGTGCACGAAACACTCGCTCAAACTCCAGGGATCCAGTGACAGCCGGGGGCATCACCTTGAATTTTGATCTTGCCTTTCCAACCTGGAAAGCAAAATAACCTGCAAGGAAAGGGAATATTGTGGTGAACATGTGACATAACATTAGTCATCAGACGCAAATTTAAACCAAGTCGTACGGAGCAGAAGACAAACAGTCCAGTGAGGATGTGAGAGCGATGAAAACTCTCGTGTGTGTCACTGGTGGGAGTGTAAAATGGTACAACCACTTTGAAAAACAGTGTGGGTGGGATCTTTTTAATCACACACGCATCACCCATATAACTCAGTCACTCTTCCCATAAGTATTTGCCCAAGAGAAATGAAATTGCATGTCTGTAGAAAGGACTGTATGTTCACAGCAGCCGTATTTACAGTAACCCAAAACTGGCAACAACTTTATGATGGTTAATTTTATGTGCTAACTTGGCCAGGCCACAGTGGTGTCTAGCCAAACACTAGTCAAGGTGCTGCTGAAATGGTATTTTTTTAGATGTGATTAATTTTTAAACAAGTAGATCTCCCTCCATAATTTGGGTGGACCTCATCCCATAAGTTGAAGGTTTTAAAGAGACAAAAGTAAAGTTCTCCAAAAAGAAAAGAATTCTGTTTCCAACTGTGTCTTGGTTACTTTTGTCTCATTGCTGAGACAAAATACCTGACACCCAAAATTAAGGAAGGAAAGGTTTATTTAGCTCACAGCTTGTGGAGGTTTCAGCCTATAATCTACTGGCTCCAAAGCAGGGTGGCTCCTAGCAGAAGACAACTATTTATGGCACTGGAAGCAAAAGCAAGAGCAAGGCTCTTTCCCTTCCTTATATTGTATGCAGGCTACCTGCCCCAGAGTGGGTATAGAACCCACACCCATCATCCCAGCATTGAACCATGAATAAACCACCAACTCTAGAAGCCTGTTCCCATGATTGCATGAGGCTTTGGAGGGACATCTAGATACAAAACACAACAAACTGCTTTCAACTAAGGACTGCAATATCAATTCTAGCCGCAATTTCCAGCCTACCAGCCTGTCCTACGGATTTCAGACTTGCCAGCCCCTCATCACATGAACCAATTCATATATCTGTCTGTGTGTTTGTATGTGTGTGTGTGTGTACAATCCTACTGCTTCTATTTTCCTAGTAAACACTGACTGATATCACTATCCATCAGTAAGAGTGTGGATAAGATGGTGACATCTTCATGCCATGGAATATGTCTCAAAATTAAAAAGGAATTGAACTATTGATATGAAAAATGGCATGAATGAATCTCAGAAAGATTATGAAGATGAAACCCAGGATAAAAGACTACTACAGGGCTGGGGATGTGGCTCAGTGGTATAGTTCTTGCCTTTGGTGCATAAGGCCTTGGGTTCAATCCCCAGTACCACAAAAAAGAAAAGTCAAAAAGACTACTACTGTGGAATGTCATAAAATCTCAAAAATGTACATGAATAAAGAGTTCAGTGTTTACTGTGAGATGAGAAGGCAGGATCAGGAGAGAGGAAACAGGAAAATCTTTGGCAACAATGGCTCCCTCCAATGACTCTGTTTCCCAGTTATTAAATGGTATGGCTATTTTACCTTTGGATGCTGCGTGCAAATTGTGTTAATGATCAACCTCCAATGCCTGGGCCATCTACATCTTATAATTCGATCTGAGGACTTCTTTCACTTTCCCATTCATACTTCGTCCTTTGGCAGTTTCCAAATCTTCCCACCATTCTCACTTCCTGACTTTACCCACTTTTCACACCATAATTAACTCCTGGGGTCCATCATTTCCTTTCACATTATTTCACCCAGTTTCTGATCCTTACCATTTCTCTCCAACACTATTTCTATCTCATTTAAGTGTCTTAATATCCATTTCCTAATTGCTAATGTTTTAAAAACAGCCTCCTCCCAGCACGCTGTGGGGTTGAGGCAGGAAGGTTGCAAGTTCAAGCCCAGCCTGGGCAATTTAGGGAAACCCACTATCAAAAAACAAACAAACAAACAAAGAGTTTCCTCTTAAAATTCCACCAGGGATGGGCTAGGGATTTAGCTCGGCAGCATAAGTGCTTGCCTGGCAAGCTCGAGGTCATAAGTTCGATCCTCGGTACAAAAAAAATTCCACCAAGGGTGGTGGACAGAGCCGGGTGGTCAAGCACTGGCCTAGCGTGCTTGAGGCCCAGGTTCTGTCCCCAGCACTGCACAAAAAGAAAAGAAAACAACACGACACACACCAAGTGGAGCTCCAGTTTCTTCCTGGGTTGGCGTCTCAGAGAGATGCATTTCCTCACGCAATAGGACAGGCTCCCCTCCACAGCAAGTCTGTGCTGACCTGGTTTGGTAAGAGCCCCCTCGCACACAGCCCCTTCCCCATGGCTCCCCTCTGCTGCAGAGACGCTGCTGCACAGCCCCCTGGCTGAACACCTAGGTGTGTAGTCACTCAGGACGGGGGTCCTCTCCTTGTCACCACACCACAGGACAGCAGCAAGACGACCTGGAAAGTGGGCCGGGCTGGGCACCTTCCCACCAGGCTACATCCTTCGGGGCCAAAGCCAATGGCCCAGGCCCAGCTGGAACTAAAAGTGGGAACCACTATCAGACCCCAGGCCTCGGCCCCCTGCAACCTGCTGTCCCCGTTCCTTCACCACCTGGGAGAAAGCCTGGCCCGGCCCCTCCTTCCCCACTGCAGAGTGGAAACAACGAATGCTCCTAGGTGGATCCATTAGGAGTGGCTCGGGAGCCGCCTAGGGCTTCAGAATGGAGCTGCGAGGAGAGGAAAGCTCTGAAAGCACTGTCCTTCTCCAGGCTGTGAACTGTTCCCAGCAGGCACCCGTCTGCCTCCCCAGCAAATGTGAGGAAGGAGCAAGGTGCACCAGTCTCCCTACTACTGGGAAGGACTGCGGCACCTGCTGTGCCGGAGTGGGCAAGGGTAAAAGGACCTTCTACCTGCTCGGCTTCTGGGGCTGAGGGAAGAAAAGCTACTTCACCTATCTTTCAGGAAAGCTTCCATTTTCTTTCCTTTCTAAACCTCTTGAGAATCATTGCCTTTTGCTCTTCCTGTGCCTCCTCTTCCCTGCCTTCTGCTGGGAGCTCCTGGAGGCCTACCTGCCCACCTGGCCACAGCTGGGCTCCTTCCTGGGGCAGCTGCACCTCCATCCCGCAGACACTTTTCACCCAGTGTCCAGTTGACGAGTGCCTGGACCAGGCAGCAGACAGGAGTCTGCCTTCAAAACTCAGCAGTCTCCACCCTCGCACATGATGTCCCAGCTCCAGAAAAAGTGGCAAACGCTGGTTCTCGGCGCCATAACCATTGCAACCTCCCCTTCTTTAATTATGCCCTGTCTACCGTGAGCCATCTCTACCTGGTCTCTCCCCTCTCTTCCCACCCCGTCCTCCTCCTCCTCCTCAAGCCTCTGACCCCCCTTCATTCCTTTCCCCCACACCCACCTCAGACAGGAGCCCCGGGGAGGGGACCAAGCCTCTGTCAGCTCTGGGAGCCCCCAGCCTTGGGATGAAGATTCGTGTGGGCTCTGAAGCACTTCTCAGTGGAAATGCCTTGCTTTAGACCCAAGAGCTCCCACAAGATGTCGCACATTGCAGACCAGACGGGCAAGACAAGATGCTCAGCGTGTACAGGCCCGAGGTGCCCCTCAGCTGATCCTGGCTGGGGCACACTGGGAAGGGTACAGAAGTGTGATCCGGGACCAGGGGCCTGGTGCGGCTTCCCCTCCCAGCCCGGGAGGTGAGGGGCGCGGCATGGAGCAGCGCGGGGAGAAGCCCTCTGTTTAACCAGGCAGACGAGCTGCTGGGCAAACCTAGGGGGAAGGTGGCTTAATATTTAGAATTAATTACTTCATCTAAAGCTCCTGTTTCTGCTAGAGATTTGTTTTAACTTGATCAGACCTGTCATAGGCAGTTTATTTAAGAAAACATATTAATTAAAAGATCAGGTTCCAAGAATCCCCGCTTGGGCTCCGAAACAGGACCGATTTCCCTTTGGGACATTAGTGCTCCCCGCGAGCAATGTCCCCCACGAGAGAGCTCCTGTGTACTGGCTGTGGGCCCCCTCCATCTCTGGATGACACCGAGTCACCAGGCTCTGAGGGCCCACGACTTCCCTGCTGGGGAGCTAATCCCTGGAAGGCTCCTAATCTCTGGCTGTCCTGGGGAGGGGCTGTCAGGTGACCCTGGTGGGGACCCTGGCAAGGGCTGAGAAACCCAAGAAAACAGAGCTCCCCTCCACTCCTCTCTCTCTCTCTCTCTCTCTCTCTCTCTCTCTCACACACACACACACACACACACACACACTGTGACCCTGCTTACTTTGCTGACAAGCAGAGAGGATAGAGACCGCAGCTAGCAGCACCACGTTCCCCGCCATCGCTCCCACGGAGGCCCAGCTCCCGGAACTATTTGTAGGAAGGGAGTAGAATCTGGTGGCGTGCAGGGCTTTTGCAGCCTGACCTCCCTTCCTTATATGGGGAATAGAAAAAGGGCGGATTCAAACTGCCAAGTAACCTCTGCACTGGAACCAAGGGGAAAGGGCAGATTCAAGCTGCCAAATAATCTTTGCACTGGAACAGAAACCAGGAGAGCGAGCAGGCTTCTGGCTCCCTGTCACACTGCCTGTCTGGTTCCCAGGCCTGACCTGGTCCTCAGCCTCTCTCGTGGGCACTGCCGGGGCAGGCGGGATGAGCCCTCCTGCTGCAAGACCTCAGCCAGGCTGCCTTCCCTGCCAGTTCTCCAAAACTCTGCACCCCTGTGTCCCTACCTCCCCTGACTCCCAACCCAGGACTCGCTGTGCCCCTCCTCATCTCCCCTGGAAAAGCAGGAAGGAGGCTTTCCCATGGAGATTTGCAATGCTAATTAAGCCTATTCTAACGTTATCCACCCACAAAGTGGCAGAGTTGGGATCTGAACTCAGGTCTAGCAGATTCCAGCTTTGCCCTCTGCCCTGCCCCGGGGTTACCTCCACACTCCCACCCCCACTCTCCCCAACATAATGATCACATGGGCACATCTGCTGAGGAGGGACAGTGCTGTCCAGGGCAGAGGCAGACTATACTCTTAGTTAGACTTCTAGTGGGAGCTTAGCGCGCGCAGACACACACACACACACACACACACACAACCAGACCTCTCTATAGTAAAAACACCCTACACACCAGGTGGGGACACAGCCTCAGAAATGGGGATCTTTCTGCAGAATCCCTCCTCTCTCTCTCATTACAGTCATTTTGTACTTCAAAGACTCAGTTCTCGGCTGGACAGGATAATTATGCCAATAATGCTAGCACTCTAGGAGGCTGAGGCAGGAGGATCACAAGCTCAAGCCCAATGTGTGCAACTCAGTGACTTAGCAAGACCCTGACTCAAAGTAAAAACATAAAAGGCCAGTGTATGTAGCTCCGTGCAAAGACCGGGGTTCAATCATTAGTCCAAGGACAGTGAGGGGACCTCTGCAAACCTGGCAACAGGTCCTAGTCACTTCTTAGAAGGGCGCTAATCCTGTCACAAGGAAGGCACCCTCATTAGCTCACCCAAGCCACCTCTCCATGTCCTCCGGTTTAGCACACCATCACAGTGGGGCCTCGACACTGGAACTGGGAGGAGCACAGCCAGCCAGTGGACACCAGGGAGCTCCCGGCAGCAGCTGGGAAGATCGCATGCCTCAGCCTCACCCTGACGTTTAATGATGACACAAATCTCAGAGCCTTGGGCAAGGCTCTGAGCGTCTCTGTTCCTTGGTGGGGCTAAAGAAGGGGCTAAATTATTGAAGTTAAAAGTCCTCTTCTAATAGAGTAAATTTAGGCTGGTATAACAGTGCATGCCTGTAATCCCAGCACTCAGGAGGCTGAGGCAGGATTGCTGGGAGTATGAGGCCGGCCTGGGCTTCACAGTGAGTTCAAGCCCAGCCTGAACTACATAGAGAAACCCTGACTCAGAAAAAAAATAAATAAATCTTCAAAAGAGCACTGAACCCCTCACATCTACCGTAGAGGTCCTGCTTGTTGATACAGGAAGGAACAAAACAGTGGAGCTTTGGATCATGGAATGTTTATTCCTTCTCCAGGGACAGAATTTCCTGGGATCTCGATATTGAAATAGCACTAATAAAACCAACAAAACTTAAGAGTTTCTGGTGTTGTCCCTGGATTTTTAAAGAGAAAAGGTATTTTCCCTGAATATGGTAAATGTAGATGTTTCTAGTATGTGGTCCCTCTCTTGGGGTGTGTGTGTGTGTGCGTGAGTGTGTATGCGTGTATCTGTGTGCTGTATCACTGAGCCATGTCCTCAACCACTTCTTACGTTGTAGGCAAGAGAAAATTAGAGAGCAAACAGTATCTTGGTAAATGATAGTAAAATATTTGTAACTTACATTATCTTAGCCAGGCAGGTGGCACACACCTGTTATTCCAGTACTCTAGCAGGATGAGGCAGGAGGATAAGTCCAAGGCCCACCTGCACAGCTTAGTGGCTTAGCAAGACACTGTCTCAAAATTAAAATAAAAACAGGCTGAGGTTGTATCTCAGTGCCCTGGGTTCAATTCAGGCAACAAAAAAAAAAAAATGTAGGCAACAAAAAAAGTATAAAAGCTTAAAAAAATCTAAATTTGGTTTATTATTAATCAGTTTGTTAGCAGAATTGCACCCTGGGTAAGGTAAATCAGAACAGTCAAGGTCTGGTGGTAGAAAAATAACCCTGAACCATGTGAAAGAATGATGCCCAGAAGCTATAAACTCAAAGTGTAACTGTTCCTGTGCCGCAGTGGTAATCAATAACAAGATTCGACACTCGGGTGACAGAAATGTGTCCTCTTGGACATTTCCCATCACATCCCCCTAGTTACTGTCTGAGTCCACCCCGTCTCTTCCCTCCTTCCCTTGCTGCAGCAGGACTGTCCCCACCGCCACAGCCAGGCCACAGAGAGAGAGGCAGGAAGCACCTCCTTCTCTGGAAGCCCAGAAATAATCAGGGTGAGGTGATGTCAATGACCATAACACTCTTGAGTGAAAAGCAGACCAGGGAAGGGGCTCTCCTGGTGCCTGGAGTTCATTGCACCACCTTGCCGGATGTCGTGGGCAGTTGAGCAACCCCGGAACAGAGCAGCAAGTTTGTGATAAAGGAAACGTGAAATGAGTCCGCATTTAGAGAATTTAGAGCACCGCAGCAGTCTTGCAGAACACCCTCTCTCCTCTCCAAAACCAGAACATTGTGCTCCGTAACCCTGGGGTGTGAAAAACCAAGCTAAAGCGCGCCAGGCAGATGGAGGAGATGTTTTCCCCGGCAGAGATACAATTGGATCCTGACAAGTCTTAGCAGAACCCACCTGACACTCAATGCCGAGAAAGTCCAATCAAAGCGTAGCGGTAGGCAGCCCGGTCGCTTTGCTTCCCTGGAAACGTTTCCTCCAAGAGGAATGATAATTCTGACCTCTCCGCCTTCCTCTGATAAGTAAACAAAAAGAACTCAAGGGAGCAAACAGCACGGGAGTCGGTCTGTGACAGGCCATGCCCAGGTCCCCCCACCCCGTCCCCGTGCCAGCACGGTCACCGCCCTCTAACCTGGGGTTCACAGAGAGCACCCTGTTTGCTGATGAAGCCGTGTCCTGCAGCAAGAGGAAAACACAAGGCCTGCCGAAGCTGCTTACATTCCATGCTGCACACATTTGTCAGAAGGAAGAATACAGAGTGTTTGAGTGGCTTCAGAATGGCTTTTGACAGTAACAGAAGGTCTCAGCCTGCGTCGTCTGAAGTTTACAGTAGGATTAGGAGGGGATGAGCTGGAGCAGAGTCCGCAGACGGCTGAGGGGAAACAGCACCCCCCTCCCTGCCGAGCCCGAGCCTTGCGCCTCCCCATGCACAGGCACACAGGCACAAACACACGCGCACCAGATTCACACACACACCCAGCGGCTCCTGACACACCCAAACACTCCCACTCTGCACTCACAATCGTACTTTCACATGCACGCTCTCGAGACACACATCCACGCAGACACACAACTCATGCACACACCCTGTGGTGCTGGCTGATTGTGTCAACTTGAGTAAGCGCCCGGTTCCATGGGCTCAGCAGCTCTGGGTGTGGAAGACCCGCCCAAGGGAGGACTTCGCCAGGACAGTGTAAAAGGGAAGGGAAGATGGAAGCCTGGCTTCTGTTTCTGCGCCTTCAGCTGGGACGTGGCCTCCTGGCCTCCAGCGCAGACCCTGGCCTCCTGATTCGGAGTCACAGGGGACACTGCGGTGGGCCCCGGGCCTTCGACTGGCTCCTTCAGCCTCCAGCGCGCAGACAGACACTGCATCTTCCTCCCCCGGCTCTGTGGGTGGTGCTGTACACAATCTTGCAGACCCTCATATATTTGTGTGTCGTGTATTAAGTCTCTTTCTCCAGTGAGCACTGACTGATATACTCCTATACACTCCACAAACACTCAAGTGCCAAAAAGGAATTTATGCCTAGCATGGTGGCCTCAGGAGGCAGAAACAGGAGGATTGTCTTGAGTTCAAGACCAGTCCAAACTACACAGCAAGACCTTCTAAAATAATAATAATAAAAGAGACAGAAAATTTGTAAGCTGAATGTTTAGGCTTCAAAAATCACACTTTCACAGAGCTAATGGTATGAATAGTGACCATATTTCCAGGTTACCACATTAAACAAAAACTTAGCCCACAAATTAGGTAACATACTATATATTGGCAATCCAGCAACAATGAAAGGAACTGATATTATGGATTCGTCTCTTTCACTGAGTCATTGCTAATGTTTAAGCGTTTTGGGCGAAATGCGTCAGGACAGGGTTGCTGATGTGAACCCTGCCGGTTATCTCCCCAGCCTGATTCAGGAGCTTGCCACGCACTGAGAGATAGGAGAGCCCAGCCCAAGCCACCGAGCCCTCAGGATGGCTCCAGACATGAGAGGACGTCGGTGTGAGGGGCCTCTGATGTCCACCCTGAGGCTCCCAAACATTCAGCAGAGGCCCTGTACCAGGCTCTGGACCAGGCCTGCACAGAAATCCCCCGGTCAGTCTGCGTAATCTGTGCAGTACCTACTTGATCCCGTGTTTCCGGTGTGGGCCTGAGGCAGCCCAAGGCAGCCCGGCCCAGTCCTGCTGCCCCCAAGCATCTGCCCAGCCACACACTGGAATCCCAGGGGGCATTAGCAACTGAGACACTGAGCACGCACACAGAATTCCAGTCTCGTCGGTTCAGGTTCTGGCTGGATGCTCCAACTTTCCTGGAGCTCTTGGATGGCAAAGGCACAGCCAGGTGGAAAGCCACCGTCCTCACCACAGCTGCCACCAGCCGCCAGTGCAGCCCACAGCACCCGCTCCCGTCACCAGCAGTGAGGACCAGGCAGATCTCCCGGCCTCCTCTGGGACCCAACCCTATCCTCCAAGCGGTGGAGAGGGCCATGGGCTGCAGGATGCGGCAGGAGGCGGCGTCTTAGCTAACGGCCACCAGTCCTTTCCTACCAGCTGGCTTTGATGGCATCCAGGTTAGTGGTCCTCACATTACAACCACCAAGGACACCATTGAAACAAACTCACAAGTGACCAGGACATCCTTGGGGTCCGTGACTCCAGGATAGCCAGTTCCTCCCTCAGAGAACTTGGGAGACTTCCTCACAGCAGAGGAGGGGCGCTCACCCCCTCTGAACCTCAAACAGCCGCTCTGCAGTGTGCGTGCGGATTAAATGTCACTTCCTCCCACACACTGGCACATTGCCGGCTCCCTCATTAGGCATCTTCCACAGACAGTAAAGCATCTACCACACAAATAGTCACGTGATTGGGCTACCAGAGAGAAAAGGGGGGTGCCGCAGTTCACCCATGTCTCTCTGGGGCTCGTTAAGGGGGAAGGAAAAGGGCGAACTATCCCTCTCCGGACCGGAAAGTACGGAAGGTTGGCAGATGGAGGAGAGCAGACTGTCAAAGGCAAACTGGCTCTCACATGCTGGAGTGGCCCAAGCCTGCGTCTGGGCCTCCGGCTCCAGACTGTAACAACCACACGGCACAAGCCAGTGGCCACAGGACTCAGGAAAACACCCACCAAGCCACGGGCAGCAAAACAGAATCGTAATACAGCACAACAGGGTCCCACCAGCCCCAGACAGGAGAGTCTGGAGTAGCAAGATGACAAAGGACATGTGAGGAATGCAGGCACACACCCATACTTCCAGCTACTCAGGAGGCTGAGGCGGGAGGACTGCAGGTTTGCACCCAGCCCAGACAAGTTAGCAAAACCTCGACTCGAAGATAAAGGGCTGGATATGTAACTCACCACTCCCTGCATTCAATCCCAGGTAACACACACACGCAATGGACTTCGAATGCCTGCTTGTCTTTTTTTTCTTTGTGTTCGACCCTCTTTTGCCTTACATTGTGCTTAGTCCTCCCCTTCATTTTTGAGACTTGGTAGCAAAGCACCCCAGGAAGGCTGAAAGCTAGGCCTGTGTTTTAACTTCCATCCTTCCTTCCTTTGAAAATAACTGACTTCTGGTTGAGCCACGAGGGGCGCCAGTCCCAGGGTCGCCATGCCTCTGGATTCCACACACTGCCAAGGTAGCTGTAGCTACAAGCAAAGCCTGTCTCTGCGTCCCTGGGCATGACTTCCGCCTGCTGCGTCCCAGAGGTTGTGAAACTAGAATAAGTAGGCTAAAAATAAATAAATAGATAAATAAATAAATAAATATCTACCAAAATTGTTTCTAAACTGTGTCCTATAAACTGTGTCTTATAAAAATGCAGTTTTGCCTGCAATCCCAGCATTGGGTGGCTGAGGCAGGAGGATCGTTGTAAGTTTGAGGGCAGCCTGGACTACAAAGTGAGCTCAAGGCCAGCCTGAACTTCATAGTGAGATCTTGTCTTTAAAAAGAAAAGAAAGGAAAAAAAATGCAGTTTTTCAGGGATCAACAGACGAAACACCAGGAAACACAGTTGCTCAAAAGTTGCAAGGAGTTGGGTGGGGCATTTAGCTCAGCCTGGCAAGCGGAGGTCATGAGTTCAATCCCTGGTACCACCAGAGACAGAGAGAGAGAGAGAGAGAGAGAGAGACAGAGAGAGAGAGAGAGGGAGGGAGAGAGAGAGAGAGTCGCAGGGGCAAAAAAAAAAAAAAGTGAAGCAAATGCCAGGATTTAACCCTTATCCCTGCCTCATCCTTAACTAGATCCAAGCCGACCAGCTGAGACCAAATCTCACAGAGAGCAAGCGGCTCTTCCAGAAAAGGACGCTCGGACTTGGTGGCCCTCAAGGAAGCCGAGAGCCACGCAAGCCAGCAGAGCCCTGCAGGCCGCGGGGCGGCTCCTTCCCAAGCCCCTGCGGAAGCCGATGCTTCGCTCCAGACCCTGGTTTCTCCCTTGGGTGTGCTTGGGTGTGAAGGAAAGCGACTCCCTCGTGCTTTGTCTAAGTCCCCGGAAAGGCGCGGGGGGCCGAGGCTGGGAAGAGCTCACAGTGTGGCCGGCAGAAGGTCAGCACGGCCGGTCTCCCCTCCCACGGGAAGGGACGGGCCGCTTCGCAGCGACAGGCAGAGGGAGGAGCCCACAGGTGCTCAGCATGCGCACAGGCGCCCATCCACCCATCAGATGCCTCGAGTGTGTGCGTCCCCGGGCCAAGTCCTAAGCCCCGAGGTTTACAGGGAATGTGAGGAGGACAGAAGAGGTCCCGGGCCAGGCACCTGGGTCAGGAGCCCTCACCTCCTCCCTCCGAGAGCCCCATCATGGGAATTAGGTGTTAGCTCGGCAGGTGGCCCGCCCGCACGTGTGTGATTGCATGTGTTCTACAACAGGGGCTTTTTGAAAACTGCCCCCTTATTTCTCTTCTATCCTTTGTTTCCCTCCCTGATCGTTTAACCTCTCCTTTTTGCCCAGACAATTAAGAATTAACAATGAACATTTTTTTTTCATTTGAGACAAGTTCTTGCTACACTTTGAGACTGGACTCAAACTTGAGACCCTCCTGTCTCAGCCTCCCAGAGTCTGAGACAGGTGGTACAGGTGTGCACCACCACTCCTGGCTAAACCTTTCTGTACATTTGCAGAATCCAGGCGGCCTTCGTGTCAGGAAGGCCCTCGGGAGTGAAGAGCACAGGAGAGTTTCTGGGGTGTGGAGAGCACACCCACCCTCTGGCTGACAGAGCCCCTAGCTCAGCCTCATCAGGCCTGGCTCCTCCAGAAAGGCCCTTCACGCCACTAAGCCCATCCAAGATAGAGACTCGAGGGGGCGTCCCCGGCTCCTTCCCGGCTGGCTTGGAATAACCACCTGTTTCCTTCACTAACTCCTGTCTCCCAAGTTTTCTGTGGAGCTCTCGATGGACACTCGGTTCCACAACCACTGGAGGAGACAGGAAGGACAAGCAGGGAAGTTTCGCAGAGAGAGGAGGACAGCAGAGTCCAGCGTCCCTGCTGCTCAGAGCCTGGATGAGACAGCCACACAGGGCCACACTGCCTGGGGCCACCTTGTACCAGAGACGCTAGGCATGGAGACGTTCAGCTCCCCTGGGACTTGGGCCTCACCAGGGCATGGGGTGCTCTTGGTATCCAGTGAGTAGAGACCAAGGGTGCTGCTACCTAGCCTCCATCATACAGGGAGACCCACGCAAAAAAATGATCCCCCTTAGCCGGGCACGGTACACTCTAGGAGACTGAGACAGGAGGGTCACAAGTTATAGCTCCACTTGGCCAACTTAGTGACTTAGCAAGATCTTGCTTCAAAGTCAAAAAGGACTGGGAGTAGAACTCTGTGAGGTTATGGGTTCGAGCCCCAGTACTGAGAAAAAAGAACCAATCGGTGGGACTTGCTGATAGCTCGGTGGTGGAGGTCTGTGGGCAGCAGAAAGAGGTGAGGGGGTTCCTCACGCGGGGCTGGATCTGCCTGGTGCAGGGTGGGGCACAGGGCAGGAGAAAGGGAAGCCAGGAGACTCCGAGCACAGGAATCCGGCCGCCCAGCCCGAGGCTCCCTCCACACACATCCAGGGATGATCCGACAGCTCCACAGCTGCTGGAGACCACGCCCCTTGAGAGTGGGCCTGGCCTTGGTAACTCACTCGCGACCCCCAGAGGCCGCATGGCTTGCCGGACAAGATTAGGCAGACGGTGCGACCCCTGCCCTGCGCCACTGCAGTCACGTCCACAACCCAGGCAGGCCGCAGACAGCTGTCCCCAGTGCCTGAAGTGACAGCTCCCGCTCAGTCCCACCCCCTGCAGCAGAAACAGGCAGAAGCAAGTGAAGAGAGTGAAGACCCTCCAGCCCGACCTCCAGATCCCTCCGGGGCAGCCAGCATCCTCAGCCGCGCTGACATGCCCGGGAGCAGACAGAAGCCAGCCCTGCTGTGCCCCGCCTACCCACATCACTCATGAGCCAGTTAAATGGCTGTTGCAAAGCCCCAACTTGGAGGTGATTTGCTGCAGGTGAGCAGTCACTGGAACCACCTCGTTAATAAGTGAGCAGGAGCCGGGACACCAGGAAGGCTGCTGTCCCCCTGGGTGGGAATGCAGTGAGCAGCCTGGAAGCCAGGCAGCGGAGCATGGGCTAGGGCCAGGACAGAGATGAGGTCAAGAACATGGACATGGTGCCCTGCAGGGTCTGATAAAGGGGAGGTGACAGGCAAGAAGCCAGGGCTTCCGGTTTCCGGTTACCCACTCCCGCCACAGCCTAGAGGAGCACTGCACAAAAAGTCCTGGGGTTGTAGCTCAATGTAGAGGCTGTGGGTCAATCCCCAGTGCCACAGAAACGAACAAGTAGAAGAACAATGTGTTCAAGAAGATAGAGGCAGACAGACAGAGTGGCTGTACACAAATATTTGCTCTTATCCCACTGGCATCAGATATATTTCTTTAAAAAGAAAAACTGTAAGGGAAACTAGTTTACTTATTTTTCAATATGTTAGAATCTTTTTTTTTTTCCTCTTTGGTACCAGAGATCGAACTAACAACCTCATGCTTGCCAGGCGGGCACTTATGCCACTGAGCTAAATCCCTGGCCCCCTAGAATCATTTCTGAACATGTGCTTCTCTCTTTTTCTCTTCCTTCTGGCCTCGAGCCCAAACCCCAAATTCTACACAGGCATAGTGCCTGCATGCTGTGCATTGCGTGATAACTGTGGCCTTTGACTGATGCTCTTATTAATGCTGCTCTAGTTGTAGACTCATAGTATTCTTAGTCCTGAGCAGGATCTCAAAAATTAGTACTGTGCAACAGTCATCTATGCTTGGATGCCAAAGGAGACAGGGAGCTCACCACCTCTCATCCTTGATCACAGGTTAGCTCCTCTTACCAGCAGCCCAGGGCAGAAGATGGAGTGTGTGACCAGTTTATTAGCATGGCCTGTTCCAGGGGCGATGCCCACGGCCCCATCCTCCTGTGCGCGCACACACCCACACACACACACAGGCACACACACCCACGGGATTCTTCCCAGCTCTACCTTAATTTCAAAATGACAGCGCCTATGGTAGTCATGATATTTGATCACTTATGAAGCCATGTAAAGCCTGTAATCCCAGCACTTGGGATCCCTACAAATTCGAGGCCAACCTGAGCTACATAGGAAGACCCAGTCCCCCACCCCCTCAAAAAAAAGAAAAGAAAAGAAAAGCCAGCAAGTAAACAATCAGAAGGTTGCTCTAAGTTTGGGGCAGACCCGGGCTGCGAGCACCAGAGCCAATGCACCTCTCCCCGATGGTCACCAGGTGGCGCAGCGAGAGGCTGCAATCCCCTTGCGTTTCGCCCGGGCACCCGAAGAGACAGACAGGCGTGGGGGGAACAGCTGCAAGGAAAATGTCAAAACAGAAGTTCTATTTAGGAAAATGCAGCCTTCTGCCTGCCCCGTCTCCCGCCGAGATCCTTGGTTGGCTCTCAGCGGGCTATAAATGAGTTAGCTCCTTTCTTCCTTCCGCGTCCTGCTGCTAACCCACATCTCTGATTCTATTTTCTCTCCATCCCTGACACAGGGCGCGCGTCCTGAAGGAGAGGCAGCAGGCGGCTCTGCTGGGGACCGTCATGGCTGCAGCGCCCCCGGCAGCTCCTGAAAGCCCAGTTCCCGAACGGATCCCTTCGTGCCCTCCTCCCCAGCACCCACGCGCACACACACACACACACACACACACTCCCACAGCACAAGGGCCCCGCCTTAGTCAGCCCAGGCTGCCACCACCAAGCATCACCCCCGGGCGGTTCAAACAGCAGAAATCTTCAAGAGCAAACGAGGCTGGCTCTGGTGTCCTCGGTGTCCTCAGATGGCCTTCCCTCTGCGTCTCCCTGGGTCTGAGCTCGTCCTGGCAGCCTTCTTTTAACTAAGATCCCTGCCTACAGTCAGAACCCGACTCGGATACAGGAGGGGAGGGAAGGAGGCTGGACTCCGTCCCTAGCAGAGCCCAGCCACTTATTTTTTTCAGACTCCGAGTAGTGGGCAGAATTTTGTGCTTAATGAAGATGTTTGGCCTCGAGGGGGCACCGCAGAAGTCTCAGACTAGACCACATCCACTCCCCTGTGAAGGTGTGGGTACTTGCACCCCACCTGGCCGTGAGCCAGTCTGGGCTCTGTGCAGATGCACTGCCTGGAACAGGACTCGGGTCCATGCTTCCTATTTGGCCGCTCTGCCCCGCCCCAGGGCAAACCAGCCAGAGCCTGCAAAGGACCAAGCAATCCTGAGCCTTGCCCTGCCTGCTGGGCCTGCTCAGGGCAGCTGAGCTTCTGTGTGGACCCCTTCCTCTCTGTCTGCCAGTGCTGCGTCAGGGTCAGGGAAACTCCTGTAACTCTGCCGTGGAGCTGCAGCTGGGGCCTGGAGTAGCTGTGAGCTCCGTCTCACAACTCTATGGCTTTGAGCCTTACTCTTACTTCCGCTTTGGGCAGGAAGAGATAACAGCAAGGGCCACCTCCCCAAAATGTACATGCTGTAGGCTGCATCAAGTGCCGGGTGCTGGAAACGCAGAGGCACCAGTCTGCTGAAAGAAGCCCCTGCGATGAAATGTACAGTACGGTAAAGTAGCCAGTGTAACGAAGTCCGGGTAGGGTGCAGAACTGTCAGAGGAGGAAGCGGTTCATTCTTGGATAGGCCAGAGCGGGCTTTGTAGAGGTGACCCATGGACACAGGTTTTGAAGGGTAAATAATTCACTGCACAGAAAAGATGGAATAAGGCCAAGCGGGGTGGTGCATGCCTGTCATCCCAGCACTCGGGAGACTGAGGCAAGGGGATTGCTGCAAGTTTGAGACCAGCCTGGACTACAAAAAGAGTTCAAGCTGTCCTGACTGCGTAGTGAATCTTTGTCTCAGAAAAAGAAGAGATAAAAGATGGAACAGAGAGAGAACATAAAGCACAGATACAAGCATGGCAGTGTGAAACAGCAAAGCGCGTCTCCAGGGAAAGTTTTGCTCCCCCACACCACCACACAATGTTAGGCTCCATGAACCCACACACTTTAGTTCTCAAGGGAGGAGCCTTCCATCAGGGGACACAGCTGTGGTTCTGCCCCCTCGGTGCGCTATGCCACTGACACCACCAAGAAAGGGACAGTGACCTAGCCCAGGGGATTGGACACCACTACCCTACTGAGGGGCACCAGACAGGGGAACCCCGGGGACAGTCTGGGGCAGGAGCGAGGGACCCTCAGGCCTGGTTGAAGTTGGGGGAGCCAAAGGCTCAGACCTGTCTGCAGTGAGAGAGACTTTAGGTCACCCACCAGGTGAAGACTCACATGTGGCCATGTTTGCTAAGGGCAAAAGAAGCATAATAATGGAGGTAGCTGTAAGTTCAGCCATGACCACATAATTAGTCTCAGAAGTAAGAACTATAATAGTTATAAGTGTTTCTTGCTTTAATATTAATTAATACACTCACTATGTGCCTCTCTCCCTTCCCCACCACCTAGCAAAGTAAATAAAACTTTTTTTTTTTTTGGTCTTTTTGAGACATGTTTTCACTGTGCAGTTTCACTGGCCTAGAACTCATCTTGTAGCCCAGGCTGGCTCCAACTCACAGCGATCCTCCTATCTCAGCCTCCTGGGTACTAGGGTTACAGGTATGTACTGCCATAACTGCAGAAAGATAAAACTTTACATTTCACAGAGATAATGTGACTCTGCTAAAAGACAAATATTCAGTGTTCAAAGAGGGAAGTTCGGAAGGAGGACCAAGGAGGCTGGTTACATCATGATAGACCAAAGCATTTGCGGTGGTTGGGTAGCTGTCTCTGTGGCCTGGGCTTAGAAGCTTGGTCCCCAGTGTGGGGACCTGAGGAGGTGGCCCAGGGCAGGTCCTGAGGTCCCTGGAGCTGAGTTCCCGGAGGGGATTTCAGGACCCAGCCACTCAGGCTTTCTTTGCTCCTTATCCATGAGCTGTGTGTGCCCACCTGAGATGCAGAGCCAGTCTGCACATTTTTTGTTTGTTTGCTCATTTACTTGTTTGTTTTTTTGAGACAGGGTCTCACTATGCAGTTCAGGCTGGCCTTGAGCTCACTGTGTAGCCCAGGCTGGCCTTAAACTTGCAGTGATCCTCCTGCCTCAGCCTCCCAAGTGCTGGGATTACAGGCATGTGCCACCACACTCGGCCGGTCTGCACCATCTTAAACTGGGACCTCTAAACCCTGAGTCAAAATGAAACTTTTCTCTTTATAAATTGATTGTCTCAGGTATTCTGTTATAGTGACAGAAACCTAGCAAACACTTTACTTTGCTACTTTCTTTATTGAATGAAAGGAAACCAAAGGTCACTAAAGATGTGCACAGATCCCATGTCCCCAAGACCTCTGGTGGGTATAGTAGTAAGTTACTAGGGTGGCACCAAGGTCCCAAGTTTGCTTCCCAAGTAGTTTGGGGTTAACCTCGGCCCCAGGACACTCTGGGTTCGGGGTCTGGAGAAGCCCAGCAGCAATTGTCTCCATTTTACACTCCAAAGGTCGGCATGGAACACAGGTGTCCCTTGTCCTCTGCTGCCTGTGTGCTCCCCGGCTGCAGGGCCAACACAGGGCAGCTCCTGCTGGCTCTCAACTCTAGGCCAGGTCTGCTCATTCCGGAGCAAAAGGCACCCAGCTCCCCCACCCTCAATCCCGCCACGCTGCCGTGGGTAACAGAGGATGACAGACAGACAGCCGTGGGCCGCAGCCCACCCTCTCAGGGCCAAATGGCCTGCAGAGGCCCCAGGGCAAACTCACTCCCTATCGCCCTGGGCCCCAGCTGCAGGAGACACAGCCACACAGAGGTGGCCACCCACGCCCACAATGGCACGGGTCTGCTGCCACCCAGAACCCTTTTCTGTAAAGACGTGCACGCGCGCATGTGAGAATGCGTGTGCCTGTGAGCAAGTGTGTGTGGTGCCACTGCCCTGTGTCTCCAGCTGAGCTGCCTGCTGCAATCAGGGGAGGAGCCTTGTGCCACTGTGTGTGTGAGTCGTTTCATAGCCCGTCTGACCCCTCTGCCCACGAGTCTCGGGTGGAACCAGTCCCTGAACGTCATGCCACACTTTGAAACGCTGAAAGCAGTTTCTATTTGGCAGATCACATCTGGACCAACATCACTTACTGAAAATTTGAGAGTTGTTTTTGTTTTTATTTTTGTTTTTTTCAGTAATGGGATTGAAACTAGGACCTTTACACTGAGCTACATCCCCAGCCCTTTTTTATTTTTTATTACATGGCCTCACTAAATCACTAAGTCGGCCAGAGAGAACTTGACTTGTGATCCTCCTGCCTCAGCCTCCCAGCTTCTACAAGCTTCCATAAAAGGGAGAAAGGATGATTTTATGTGACAGCTTTATTTGCTTGGAGTGGTGATTTGGTGATTTTTATTCTCCTGGCCTGGGCCATCATGGGTGCTTTTTTCTAGTCCTTGACCCCTTGCCTAACAACTACAGGTATCAGACATCATCCCAGCCCATAATCCCTGCCCTCTGGGAGGCTGAGGCAGGAGAATGAATGTTGGAGCTCAGCCCAGGTGATTTAGTGACTTCGTAAAATACTGTCTCGAAATGAAAAATTAAAAAGGGCGGGGGGTGCAGCTCACTGCAAAGGCCCTGGATTTAATCTCCAGTAGTGGAAAAAAGAAAAGAAGAAAGGCAGCCTATTAACCACTTGGCTTTAGCCCTGTGTAGCTCAACCCACGCTCTGCAGTCCAGCATTTTCTATTCATCACCTCTTCTGGGGGAACCCCTAAGAGCTTCTAGCTCTTCACCACCCTTACGCTTTGCAAGAGGCCAATAAGCACTTTCCTGCCTGAGCACTTTGGTAATGAAAAGGACAGGCCCCAAAAGATGAAGAAAAGGAGGAGAGGGTGTATTAAGGTGCTATCCCAATCCTTATGTTGAGCCCCTAATCCCCAGCATGAGTCTATTTGGAGATTGAGCCTATAATGAGGTTAAGATTTAAATGCAGTCCTCAGAACAGAGCCCTGATCCAACTGGACTTATAAGTGTCCTTATAAGAAGAATAAGAGGGCTGCAGATTTAGCTCAGTGGCACAAGCGCCTGCCTGGCAAGCAGGAAGTTATGAGTTCAATCCCCAGTAACAAAAAGCAAAAAAGGAAGAGGAAGAGATGTGCAGAAAAGAGGACACGGCAAGAAAGTGAGTGTCCGTGAGCCAGGGAAAGGAGCCTCACCAGGACCCAACCTTGCTGCACCGTGGCCATGGACTTGCAGCCTCCAGAGCTGTGAGAATATAAAGTTCTGCTGTTGACAGTCACCGGAAGTCCAGCTTGGTGTCGCCCACGTCAAAGAATGAAATCACAGAGCAGGGAAGCAACTTGGCAAGTAGGAAGGAAAAATCTCCTATTAACCAAGAGGAAAACTGAAAAGCAGGAGTTGGGAAGGATTTTTGTCCATCAGGGTGTGAAATTTTGTTCCCCATTTGCGAGGGACCGATCCCAAGTGACCCCATGGCCTTGCACTGACCAGTTAGGATGCAGGGCTTCCCGTGCAGAGGTCAAAAGTCCTGTTGCGATTCTTGGGAGAAGCTCCAGTCTTTGCCTTTGGTTGGACCTCGTCTCCTGGCTTCCAGCGTAGACTCTTCAGCCTTCCGACACAGACTCTTCAGCCTTCCATTGTAGAGCCTTCAGCCTTCTGTCACAGACCCATCAGCCTGCTGGTGTGGACTTGCATGAGACACTAAGGTGAACTCCAGGCCTTGGATTGAATCCTTCTGCCTCCAGTGTATAGACGCCCTCTGCACGCTTCCTCATCTGACTCTGTGGCTGACCTTCGAAGTCTCCCAGAAAGCAGCATCTCAGGCTGTCTCTTTGGGACCCGAAACTCTCGGACCCGTAGAGTGGCCTGGGCTGTTTGGATCAAAAGTCTGCGCAGACCTGCATCTCGGCGAGACTCTTTGGGACTGGTAAGCACACCCTTCATCCACAGGGAACTGCCTGGAGATCGGCATCTGGGCCGGGTCTGTTTGGGCCCATAGCCCCGCCCTTGACCTCCAGGAAGTCTCCCAGAAAGCAGCATCTCGGCCTGTCTCTTTGGGACCCGAAACTCTTGGACCCGAAGAGTGGCCCGGGCTGTTTGGATTGGGAATATTGTGGAGACTGGCATCTTGGCCAGG